>VDFB02321490.1:0-79120 GCA_007258455.2 Sequoia sempervirens | reverse complement strand
GAATATCCAAATCTGTAAAGATCTCTGAAAAAAACTATAGTGGGACTCTTTCACCACTTGTAGTGAATGATTCTAGTTTTGAGTTTCTAGAAATTCAAAGTATGGATATGCTCATTTCTGTCTGCTTAATCTATTCCTTCAAGTGCTCAGATCCAAAACTATGATTTCAAGGTTGTAAATGACCTTTGAGTGAAGAATGTGGCCTTGCAAATGGGGATACAACTCCAAAAATCTTGTAACTTAATATTTAATGATCTTGGTAAGTATTATTAAGAAGAATGGATTTAATTTAAATGACATAATTAAATAAATTTAGAAAAATGATTTAATTAATCAAACGAAGAGATTAGAATTAATTAGTGACGTAATTAAAGTAAATTAAAGTAATTTACTTAATTAACCAATTTTAGAAGAATAATGGAATGAATTAATTAAATGGTTAAAAAATATTTAATTAATTATAGGAATTAGGATGTTAATTTATAATTAAGTGATAAAATCATTTAATCATTTTGCAGGTATCTTGAATTAATGATGAAAAATGCAGTCGCACGCTTAAGCCATTTTTTAGTGTCTAAATTTTTCCCCTCTTTGACATAATTTTCTTTTAGAATTTTTATCAAAGAATAAAGAATAACATGCCCCAAGCATGCCCATGTATGAAATAGGTAAATGTATTGGGTATGTGCAGGATCATGATGGACCAAAAAGTGGCAATATGATGGGTATGTGGCTGACGACTATGTTTTTACCCAAAATTGATGAAATGAAAAGGGTTTTTAAAGGAGATTCTTAGCTTTTCACCGATATAAATTATGCTATATGTTGAATTTAATAAGTAATTATTACTCATTTTCTATTCAAATTATGACTAAAGTCCTGATTGATAGGCTGATTGAAAAACATCTATAGCTTTCAAATGGTATCACATTTTTTGAATCCAAAACATGCATCACATTCTATGCTTCACATACTATAGGATTAAAAAAATAAAAAATTTAATTTCATGAATTTTTGACCAAGTTAAGGTGGTCATACATACAAGTTCTTATATTTTTTTAAAAGTTGTAATGAAAATTTAATAATTAATTATTTACTCGGAAAAAAATTACCAAAAAATATGCATCACATTAGGGCATGAGTCCTCTACTTATATCTAAAATCTTATAAAAAATATTATCATTTTATTGTGGTTAGGGTGGTGGAATGACACCTACTTCTTATTTTTTCCACACGAAATTAAGAATTACCAACTTGCATTGAAATTTCAAATTTTTTACCAAATAGATTTAAAAAAAAAAAAACAAACCTAGTAGTTTAGAAACTACATTCAATTTTCTACAAATTCTATTCTTACATATTTTTTAAATAATATAGATAACTTATTCAAATTTTTACGTAAAGTTTCGTAACTTTGATTTTTTTGAATTTTTTGCCACTTAAGGGCTTGTTTTTTCCATGATGATCCTACACATACCCTATTCCCCCTCGGGAAAAATGACAATTTTTTGAAAAATGACAATTTTTTGAAAAATTTAGATTTTTTTTGAAATTGTCCCAATTAGCTAATTGGATAGCCAAAAGTTCAATGGTGGTGAAAGAAACTAGTTAGCTTGAAGATTATGGAAGAAGATTGTTAGCTTGAAGATGATTTATGTTAGTGTGAAAGAAAGATATGTCATCACTTTCCTATCATTATAATAAGGATTTTCATTTTAATCATCATTGGGTGGTTTATTACAACAGACAAGAAACACCATGATATGAGGTAGACCAATGGTGTGCAATGTCATTCCTTTGCTAAAAACAAACAATCATAGACAAGGAATGCCCCTAACTCATTCTTAGGGCTAAGTTGCCCCAATCTTTCTTACCATTCAATCCCACACAATACTTGACCAAGGGAAAATACCTAACACCCATTCTTGATGGTATAAAGCTCTAGATCTTCAAGTTCTAACACAGCTATGAAAACATTTTAAAAACACAAAAAC
The DNA here is from genome assembly GCA_007258455.2 of Sequoia sempervirens. Classification (NCBI taxonomy): domain Eukaryota; kingdom Viridiplantae; phylum Streptophyta; class Pinopsida; order Cupressales; family Cupressaceae; genus Sequoia; species Sequoia sempervirens. The sequence continues at coordinate 77,126 of VDFB02321490.1, read as the reverse complement.
GTTAGAAAATTCTTAAAATCCAAATAATCAGAAAACTACAACAACAAAGTCAACGTCTATTGTGTCAATAATTTTCATAGTCAAACTACGTTGCCTCTACGACTAAATGTAGGAAAGGGAATCTGTCAATGCACCCCCGAGGCATTAGGTCAGTTTTTTTAGGTTTGTCAGAATAAAATCATGACTCAATCCTTTTTCCATAAAATAAATTCAATGGTCATGTTGAACTACAAGGTATCTGCATGTATAAAGTAGGAAATTCCATCAATCAATAAGCCCCTGAGGCCACACTAGGTCAGTCCTATAGGGTTCACCACATTCACTATCACACACATCAAATATCTTCAAATATAACAAATATTTTTCATTCAGTCCTATCAGTTGGAGTCTGGTCGAACTACGTGGTCTCTGCACGTACAACATAGGAAAGTATTAGCATCCCACAAGGCCCTAGATGTCATTCCTTTTAGGGTTCATCATGTCGGTCATATCAAATGGTCATACACCAAACAACTCAAATGCAAGGTAAAAAATGATGCACAATCCAACTAGTCAAAAATCATTCTAACATAAAATTTATCAAATCAGTCATTTAAGAGTCTTCAAGGTGTGTCCTCCATGATGTTAGACTCTTTTTTTTTCAACCAATTTATTTAGGATATGTCTTTCCTAAATCAGCATCAAATTTATCAAATCAGTCATTTAAGAGTCTTCAAGATGCGTCCTTCTTGATGTCAGACTCTTTTCTGTTAACCAATTTATTTAGGATATGTCTTTCCTAAATCAACATCAAATTTATCAAATCAATCACTTAAGAGTCTTCAAGATGTGTCATTCTTGATTTCAGACTCTTTCTTGTCAACTGCAATGTCTTCAAGATGTGTCTTTCTTGACGTTAGACCCTACCATGTCATCTATTCATGATGTTTCCTTCTTGAATCCCAACCCTGGCAATAATCAAATTTGACATTTCAATCTTCAGGTACGTGCAGGACCATGATGGGCCAAAAAGTGGCAATATGATGGGTATGTGTATGGTATGTGGCTAAAAACTTTTTTTTACCCAAAATGGATGAAACGAAAGGGGCTTTTAAAGGAGATTCTCAACTTTCCACCGATATAAATTATGCTTTACTTTGAATTTAATAAATAATTATTATTCATTTTCTGTTTGAATTATGACTAAAGTTGTAATTGATAGGTTGATTGAAAAACATCTATAGCTTTCAAATGGTATCACATTTTTTGAATCTGAAACATGTGTCACATTCTATTCTTTGCATACTATAGGATTAAAAAAAAAAAATTCATGAAGTTTTAACCATGTTAAGGTGGTTAGACATACGATTTTTTTATATTTTTAAAAATTTGTAATAAAAAAATAATAATAAATTATTTACTTGGAAAAAAATTATTAAAAAATATGCATCACATCGGGACATGAGTCCTCTACTTATATCTAAAATATTATAAGAAAATATTATAATTTTATTGTGGTTAAGGTGGTTAGATAGACATCTACTTCTTATTTTTTCCTTGAAATTTAAGTACTCCTACATTGAAATTTCAAATTTTCACCAAATTGATTTTTTTAAAATAAACCTAGTAGTTTAGAAACTACATTCAATTTTCTATAGATTATATTCTAACATATTTTTGAAATAAGATAGATAAGTTATTCAAATTTTTACGTCAAGTTGCCTAACTCTGATTTTTTTGATTTTTTTGCCACTTAAGGGCCTATTTTTTCCATGATGATCCTGCACATACCCCTTCTTTAGGATGTTTCCTTCCTAAAGAGTGACCATTCAATCTTGTCATCACCAAGTCAACCTTGGAAAATAAACAAATATTTGACACACATGTCTCGACAAAAAAATTTCATTTATTTTTCAATGATTTAATATGATCATGTAACTAGCCACTTCGACAATGTCCTATGACAAATTTAGAGTGGTAATGTTACATGAGCATATCTTGATTTTTGAGTGATTTTGTTATCTTTTTGAAATTGTCATGTAATGAGCCACCTCGATGATATCCTGACAACAAGATTTAGAGGAGCAACAATGTATCATGATGATTGTCTTATATTTTCAAAATTGTCATGTCACTAGCCACCTCAAGGATGTCCTGGCAACAAAATTTAGAGGAGCAATGACATTTCATGACATGTATGATAGTGATTTAATATAATCACATAACTAGCTACCTCGGCAATGTCCTACGATGGATTTAGAGGAGCAACAATGTTACATAAGCATATCTTTCTTTTTGACTGGTTGTCTTATTTTGTTTTAAATTATCATGTAACTAGCCACCTAAAGGATGTCCTGACAACATGACTTAGAGGAGCAATGACGTATCATGATGATTTTCTTATTTTTTCAAAGTTGTCATGCCACTAGCCACCTTAAGGATGTCTTGGCAATAGGATTTAGATGAGAAACAACATTTCATGACATGTTTTCTTTGATTGTTGTGTGTGGATTCCTTGGAAAAAAGATTGGGAAAACTTAGCCCTTAGTATGGGTCAGGGGAATTCCTTGTTTGTGATTGTTTGTTTTCAACAAAGGCATGACATTGCACACCATTGGTCTACCTCATATCATGGTGTTTCTTGTCCATTGCAATATGTGTGTGTGAAAAATGTATCAATCTAAATGAAATTCAAACACATATCAATAAGACATTAAATTAGGAAAAACTGAAAAAGAAAATAGAATAAGCAAACTGTGACTGCAGCTTCCCCGAAATCATCCTATCTCTCTCTAACTCTAGCGTTTTGTTGTTTCCAATTGCTCTCAAATTTAGCAGATCAAGCTCAACAAAATAGACAACTGAAGAACGAGATATAAATGGAATGCATGCTATATGCAAGATTTTGAAGGGTTAACAATAGAGGAGTGTTGGATGCTCATTCCTGCAGCATAACAACTTGACGATGAAGAATGATAGAGATGGATTGAAGAATTATTTGGACAGAGTCAGGATGCTAGATGAAGATTCGATCCAAATGGCTTGTGAAAGGGTTATATTTATAGATTTTCGATGGAAAAAGTTTAGTTGGCAAAGATCAACGGTTGAGATTCAATCTGGTAAGATGAACGGTAAGATATTTTTGAAAGTTGAGAGAGAGATAGAAGGTTTCCTCTTCTTCAATTTTTCTCATTCAGATCCGAAGGAAGGTTGCCATTTTGAAGAATGAGTTGAAATGAATTTCATAATTAAATAAATTTATTTATTTAATTATATGTGAAGATGAGATTAGAAATTCGCATAATTAAATAAGTAATATTTAATTATGTGTGAGAGATGATTTTAGAAGGCATTAAATTAAATATTTAAAATATTTAATTTAACTATGAGATGAAGAGGAGGAATATTCCATTTTGAATACAAATATTCAAACTTAGAATAACATGATAATTAATATAAATAAATTATAGAATTTATTTATTTTAATTAAGAGGAATATGGAAATGGTAATTAATTAAATAAATTTATTTATTTAATTAAGATAGAAGAATTATAAAAGTGAACAATATAAATAAATAATTAAATTTATTTATATGTAGATGACTTTAGGAGAATTAATTAAATAATTTATATTTAATTAATTAACAAGCTTGATTAACATTGACCATTTTTAGACATATACATTTTGCCCCTCTTTGAGATGATGTTTGAGATGATGAGATTTTTGTCGAGTAACATCATTTCAAAGAAGTTAAGGTATGGATAGAGGAGAATGGATAATGATAGAAAGATAGGATGATGGAATGATGATGCCCCCTTGAGAGGATAGGTGGGTTGAACAAACACGGGTAGGCTCTCAAAATGAAATGATAAAGGGAGGGTTAAGATGAATAATGCAAGATAGAAAGTGGATGAAGGAGGTGAAAGATATGTTATGCTGCAATGAAAGTGAGCAACCATGATGATTGATATAGCACTAGACATTATGCACCAAGATATAAGGACCAAGGTGACGATGTGTCTCATGCCCCAGCGTAATACAACCTTGTCTAGACGTATGAGGAAGTAGACTTAGAGCATTAAAGTCCTAATGCACAAAAGGTATGATATGACCTTAGATGCAAAGGATAGTGCAAAAAGCTACTCCAACATACACAAGATATGGATATTAGCTAGAATGATATGGATTTGAAACAAATGCAAGATAAACTCATAACACACACAAGAAAGCAAGCAAGCATGCACAAATGATGCAAAACAAACAAGGAATTGCCCTTGTCCAGTTGTAAACCGTTGATTGATTGATTGATTGATGATGATGATAGTGTTGTCATTGTGGGGAGCGACATGTCCCTAGAGCAACACAAGGATGATGATAATTGATTGATTGGTTGATTTGGTTTACGACAAGATTAGGACCAAGACCAAAGGATGTGATTGGATAATTTGACAAGATTAATTGACTTGATTGGTATGGATTAAGGATTGCATTGCATTTGGATTATTTGCTTGGAATGATTGAAGATGATTTGATGTATGGATGAATGGATTTGATGAAGATGATTGATTTGGTTGAATGGTTGAATGATCAGATTGATTTGAATTGAGATGATAGATTGATTAGATGACTTTGGAAGAATTAATTGGATGGATTGATTTTATTGCTTAGATATTTGATTTTTTTGTATTTTTGAAATGTTTTGATTTTTTTGGACTTTTGAAATTTTTTTATTTTTTTGTATTTTTGAAATGTTTTGATATTTTTGGACTTTTGAAATGTTTTAATGTTTTTGGATTTTTTGAAATGTTTTGATTTTTTTTTTGGATTTTGAAATGTTTTGATGTTTTTTGAATTTTGAGATGTTTTAATGTTTTTGGATTTTTGAAATGTTTTGAGTTGTTCAAGGATGAAAATTTGAGTAGCCTTTGTGCTAGATACCAATGACAAGGGGAAAAACAAGTCTAGGTGCAAGGGTGGGTGATGGGATAAGGGATAAAATGCTCATGATAGATGGGTGGATGGTATGGATGGAAAGGATAAGTAATAGTGAATGAAATGGATGTATGCATCATAAGAGAGCAAGGATGTGATTTCCAAAGACTATGTTGCGTAGGAATAACATGCCCCATTCCAAGTACAATACTTAGGATTTTTCATGACAAAATTTATGACAATAGGATACTGATAGGCTTGTTTGGAAGGATGAGGTATATCAAGAGATACCCAAGAAATGTTTCAAAATTTTGCCCCTATATCTTCATCAAGATCAAAAGAAGGGTGGATGAAAGGGATCGATATGATAGGTATGATGGCTAAAGATGGTAGGTAGGATGGAAATGATATGATATGAAAATGATAGGTTGGATAGATAAGACATTGTGCCCCCAAGTGTAAGCCACATAGAAGATCAACCTACACATGATGCCTATTTGCTAGGTTTTCATCATGGTACTTATCCAAGGTGCCTGTTTACCAAGTTTTCACCATTGGATGAAGGGATTTCTCTTTACTTTTTTTTCTTTTCTTCTTTTACTTTTTGACTTTTGGATAGGAGGGAATATGGATAGGAGGGACTCAAGTGTCTAGTTGCATGAAAGTTGATAGTCCTGCTAGGGATGGATGTCATTGCATGGACCATGTCAAGTGTCATTATGCTCATAGATGTTGGTAAGTTATGACATGAAAGGGATGGATTAAGTGGATAGCGGATTATGAAAGGCTTATGCAAGAATGGATGGGGAATAGTGGATGATGATGCAGATTGAATAGGACTTATGCAAAAGCATGGACCATAGGTAGGTGATTGGGAAGATATGTAGGATAGTGCGTGAAGGATAGGATGGAGGACTTGCAATGGGGTTGATAGTGGGTGATGGAGGATCATTAGGATCTTGATTATCATTTTGTTCACTTAGATCCAAAGTATTTGTTTGATATTCTATGTTGGCTTGGGAGGCATATGTCTCATCAAGGGAAGTGGATGTTGATGGATCATGGATAGGGCTAGGTAGGGGGTGGATAGGAGCAATGGAGGTTTCTTGCTCATGGATAGGTGAAGTGATAGGCTCTTGACCATGAAATGCATAAAGTTGGCTAAGAGGATCATCATGGTCTTCTTGATCATAAAAGGGGTCTTGATCAAAGATGGAACATTGATCATGAATAGTATTAAGTATGGTATGAATGAAATCATTGGGAGGGTGTTGATCTTTATGTGAATGGGGTAATGTTTCCTCACGTTTAGGATTTTTCTCTTGACATATCTCATGACTTATTTGAATGGAGGTGGAAGGGGATTTCTCATGGAGAGACTTGGCATGTTCTTGATGGTCAACAACATAGGAGTGTGATAGAGGGTGACTTGGACTTATGAAGGGAGACTCTTGAATTGGCTCAAGGGATTGTGGATGACATGGTTGGCTTGAAGGACTTGGCATGATGTTTGATGACTCTTTTTTATGTTCAAGAATATGAGTTGGATGACATGGCAATGTTTGATTCCTTGCTAGTAGCCTTTGGGTCACATCCTTTATAGGTGTATGGGTGGAAAGTGTTGGCTTAGGGTTTTGGTTTTGATTGGATGATTGTAAAGGTGCATGAACTAGATTGGTGTTTCCCTTGTCAAAAGTGGCATTAAGACTTGGGTAAGTTTGGCCTTATTGCAAGGTAGAACTTAAGTTCACATGTGTTTGTTGTGATGTGGCTTGATAGGTTGATGTGGCATTGACATATGAAGAAGTGGATGGATTAGATTGGTATGAGGTGGAAGGAGATGGCCCTCGGACTTTGATTTTATGTTTTGGTTTTGTTTCATGATTTGAACTAGAGAAAGAGACTCCTTGAATTATGACTTCAAGCTTAGGTTTTGTCTCATGATTTGTCCTAGAGTGATACCCCCCTTGGATTATGACTTTAGGCTTATGATTAGGATTGGGCTTGTTTATGATTATGACCATTTTGACAAGTGGTGACTAGGACTAGGTTGGTGATGGTGATGATGTGGAATGATTAGATTGGATGACTTGGATTGATTAAGATGAAATGGATAGGATGTGGCTAAGAAGAAGGATTAGGATGAAAGTGATTGGATATGAATGTGTTGGAAGAAGGTGTAGAGTGACTTGTCTTTATGTGTTTGGTGTTTAACTTGATTTGGAAATGTTTAAATGAATGATCACACATGCATACACATAAATCACTCACGCAAGACACATAAGCAAGTTTGAATTTTGGAATTTATGAATGTGATTATTAAGTAGACATTTGAAGAAGACACATCAACAAGTCCTAGAACTAGTCAAGTGGGTATGGCCAATTAGGTCTTAAGCTAGTCTGCAAAAGGTTGACTAAGGATGATTTGAAAGAAAAATATTGCCACAAAACCAGGAGAAAGGGGTAACCCACCCTTCACCTTCACTTCCCAAAGGTATAAAGTTCTTTGGGGCTTAGCCAAGAGTGACAAAATTTTAACTACCAAACAAGCATGTCTTTTGATTCACACTTCGATTGAGGTCATCCCCAGGGGTGATGAAATCCCCCAGAAGGCCTCCTAGAAAGGGTTTGACAAAAGCAAACCAAGTGAGGTGTTTGTGATCACACACACACTTGATTCACACTCGCAGTTATTAATTGACCCTTATAAAGGAAATGTGTACAAGAAAGCAATGAAGCACTCATTCTTTTTAGATTCCAAATAAAAATGTGTAGGAAGACAATGATTCATTTTAAACCCAATTTTTGAAGTGTGGTTGAAGAAAAAAATTGTTTTAAGCCAATTTCAATTATGTGATCAAACAAGATTGATTTTATGCTCCAAACTGAAATGTGTGACAAACAAGATTAAGAGATTAAAAATAGAATGTGTGCACCTGATTATTCACTTTCCAATTTGTTGTTGTGATTGATCCCAATGATTTTCCAGCTTCGTATGATTCACCAACAAGTCACCAAGACAAAAGAAACAAATTAGAAATCTACTAGAACAAAAGTCTTATGTGCTGAAGAATATATGCAAATTTGGTAGCTTTAACTTTGTAAAAGTTGATAAAAACCTACAAAATTGAATAAATTTGGAAATTATACCCCAAATAAAAAAAAAATCACTGAAAAAGACCAAAAAATGACCAAGATACGACCATTTTAAGATTTACTAAAAAAGTACTGAAACAGTGATATATGCGCTAAAATAGACCCTGTATGCACTAAAACAGTTCCAGGTGCGTTAAAAAAGTGTTAAATTTGTCAAAGTTGATAAAAACCTACACCATTGGATAGCTTATGACATTCTATCTCATTTAAAAAAAAAAGCATTGAAAAAGACCAAAAAATGACCAAGATACGACCATTTTAAGATTTACTAAAAAACTGTTGAAACAATGATATATGCACTAAAACAGAGGCTGTATGCGCTAGAAAAAGTCCAATATGTGCTAAAAAGATCCCAGATGTGCCAGAAAAAATCCCAGATGTGCTAAAAGAAGTACTAAATGCGCTAATTTTTTTATTTTATTTTTTTACAGATTTTTAATGAAATGGTATATGCTTCATTATGTACCGTATATGCATCGAAACAGTCCCTGGATGCGCCAAAACATTCCCTGGATGCGCCAAAATAGTTACTATATGCGCTCCAGAATCCTGTAAAACAAAAGAGTCAAAAACCATGTATGCGCTATAGAAAATGTCGAATGTGCTTAAACGCCAATTTTTTTTCAAAAGTTGACTCCAACACACGGAAACTATAAAAAAAACTTGCAAAGAATGTTAAATTCATGGGTTTGAGCCCCACAGTGGGCACCATTTTATGTGTGTGTGAAAAATGTATCAATCTAAATGAAATTCAAACACATATCAATAAGACATTAAATCAAGAAAAACTGAAAAAGAAATAAGAATAAGCAAACTGTGACTGCAGCTTCCCTGAAATCATCCTATCTCTCTCTAACTCTAGTGTTTTGTTGTTTCCAATTGCTCTCAAATTTAGCAGATGAAGCTCAACAAAATAGACAACTGAAGAACGAGATATAAATGAAATGCATGCTATATGCAAGATTTTGAAGGGTTAATAATAGAGGAGTGTTGGATGCTCATTCCTGCAGCATAACGACTTGACGATGAAGAATGATAGAGATGGATTGAAGAATTATTTGGACAAAGTCAGGATGCTAGATGAAGATTCGATCCAAATGGCTTGTGAAAGGGTTAGATTTATAGATTTTCGATGGCAAAAGCTTAGTTGGCAAAGATCAATGGTTGAGATTCAATCTGGTAAGATGAATGGTAAGATATTTTCAAAAGTTGAGAGATAGATAGAAGGTTTCCTCTTCTTCAAATTTTCTCATTCAAATCTGAAGGAAGGTTGCCATTTTGAAGAATGAGTTGAAATGAATTTCATAATTAAATAAATTTATTTATTTAATTATATGTGAAGATGAGATTAGAAATTCGCATAATTAAATAAGTAATATTTAATTATGTGTGAGATGATTTTAGAAGGCATTAAATTAAATATTGAAAATATTTAATTTAACTATGAGATGAAGAGGAGGAATATTCCATTTTGAATACAAATATTCAAACTTAGAATAACATGATAATTAATATAAATAAATTATAGAATTTATTTAATTTAATTAAGAGGAATATGGAAATGGTAATTAATTAAATAAATTTATTTATTTAATTAAGATAGAAGAATTATAAAAGTGAACAATATAAATAAATAATTAAATTTATTTATATGTATATGACTTTAGGAGAATTAATTAAATAATTTGTATTTAATTAATTAACAAGCTTGATTAACATTGTCTATATTTAGACATATACACAATAAACTACCCAATGATGATTAAAATGCAAATGCTTAATATAATGACAGAAAAGTGATGACATATATTTCTTTCATGCTAACATAAATCATCATCAAGCTAACAATATTCTTCCATCATCTTCAAGCTATCTAATTTCTTTCACCACCATTGAACTTCTGGCTATCCAATTACCTAATTGAGATAATTTTTTAATGTTTATGAATTTTTCAAGCATTTGTCATTTTTCCCGAGGGAGCATACCTTTACCTATTTCATATAGGGGCATGATTGGGGCATGCTATTCTTTATTCTTTGACACAAATTCTAAAATGAAATTATGTCAAAGTGGGGCAAAATGTAGACACTGAAAAATTTCTTAGGCATACGACTGCATTTTATCATCAATTTAGGATACCCACAAAATGATTAAATGATATTATCATTTAATTATAACTTAACATCCTAATTCCTCTAATGAATTAAATAGTTTTAACCATTTAATTACTTCATTTCATTATTCTTCTAAAATTGGTTAATTAAGTAAATTACATTAATTTAATTTAATTACACTGCTAATTAACTCTAATCTCTTCTTTTGATTAATTAAATAAGTTTCCTAAATTTATTTAATTACATCATTTAAATTAAATGTCTTCTTCTTACTAATTAAATAAGTTTCCTAAATTTAATTAAATAAATGATTATTCATTTAATTAATTAATTCTATCTTCTCATTTAAAGTGCTTCCTTAAATTGAATATTTCATTTTGATTTTGGAATCACATACACACAACTTCTTCCACAAAGAAAATAATTAATTTTATAATTAATTATTCTATTTGAGCACATGTCTCCTACATTTTCAATTAAATAATCTCATGCATAATTCTCTCAACTCCATACTAATACTCTCTCTCAGTTCGCTCAGCTAATCGGTCTGTCACCTCCTATTGACTCACACACTCTAATCAATCAAATCACTTAACTATTCAATCAACCTCCCATACAACCGACTGAATAATCAATCAAAACACTTAATAGTTCAATCAAATCCTCACACTCAATTTGAACCATTCAAATGCAAATCAATCTCAACTGTCAAATCTGTGAAGTTTGTATTAAATTATATTTTTAATTCTATTTTGCACAATCACAATCTTCAAAGCTTTGGTGTAAAAATACTTATAGGCTAATATTGCACACTCAAAATTTGAGGGAATTGAGCATATGAAAGAAAATTTGAGAAGAATAATGGAGATGAGTCAAGAAAGAATGACAATTAGGTGATATTGTTCTTGTTTATTGAATTCTTTTGTTGCATTGCACTTCATTATTGATTTGGGAATCTTAACATGATCTAGGAAATTTGTGATTGTTGTCATTGTTATGCATTTTGTGTTCCTGTTCATTTTCCCTTATCACATTAGGTATCAGTGGTTGTTGGTTGGTGTAGCCTATTTTTTTCTCCTAAGGGAGAGTGTGTAGAGAAGTGAAATGGATCTTGGTGTGTAGAGAAGGTGTTATGAAGAGAGATCATAGTGAATTAAAAGGAAGTTACTAACCAGTGGAAAGCTAGAATAGTTTTTGTCCCTTACAATAATTTCCTTTGGGAGAGAGAGGATATATGTGGGATTGATGCCAAATGGGAGCAAAGAAAATAATGTATGTGTTTCCTTTTTCCATTGATGTGAAAGGGGGAGAAAGTTAACTAAAAAACCATATGAAGAAAGTGGAAGATAATTTTGGTGAAAGATCATGAAGATAGAGTTGATTGTGGGAGAAAATCATGTATCTTTGTAGGATAGAGATAGAAATAATAGATGCTTGTGAAGGGGAAAACTGTGTTTTGATGTGCAATATGTTTTGGTGATCAGAGCTATAATTTTTGTTGTTGATGGCTTTTCATATCACATGTTTTCATCAATGATAAAGGAGGAGATTGTTGGAATTTTTTGTTGTTATTTATCTCAATAGATCCATGTTGTTGCATTGATTTCAACTTATGGATGTGCTTTGATTGGTTGCATTATGTTTTAATTAGTAGTCTTATTGATATCAATCTCTAGTGTTGCTCTAATGAGAATGTGTTTGTGGATGTTCAACCCCTAGTGTGGTTGAATTTTCTAAGAAAGTATGGTTGAAGTTGCTAAGAAAGTTTTTCAAATGTTAAGATGGTGCTTATGGTGCTTGGTTTCCAAGTTCTTTTGAGAAATTTTGAATAAAAGAGAGTTCTATGTGGAAAAGTGGTTTTATCATTTTAGCTTTGTATTTCTTTCTAATTGAAGCTATAATTGTGTGGTTTAGATATGCTAATAAAAGGTGTTCATTGGGGTGATCCCACAATACTAGTTTACAATTTTTGGTCAAACTAGACACGAAACTGATTTTTTATAACTAAATTTTCACTTTCGGGCACCTATACTAGCTAAACCATAAGGAATTTGAAGATGATTCAAACTAGTGATTTGTGAAATTTTGTCTATAGATTCTAAATATTATTTTTTCAAAAAATTTGGAATCAGACTGCACTTCTTGTTTCATCTGCTTCAAAAACTATTTTTTTCAGTAAACACTATTTTTAAGGAGTGATGCTCATTGTATACAAAATAATTGTTTTTCCATGAAGGATTAAATTCTATTTTTTTTGAATTTAGATTTGTAAATACAATATCTAGTGCTTCCATTTGGTTTCATAGTGTTTTATTCAATATTTTTTCCTTAATCAAGTTTTGAAGTCAAACCAATTACAATATCTAGTGCCTTCATTTGGTTTCATAGTGTTTTTTTGAATTTTTGTTTTATAATCTGCTATTTTTCCACATGTGCAAAAGAAAGAGTTTGAGTTTTAGTGAAAAACTGTTGGATGTTGTGTTGTGTTGTTGATATGTGCTTGTCATTGATGTCAACACTATTAGCACTAATCCATTAGAAGTTGTATATGTCAAGGATATTGAATGAAATGAGTTGCAGGTTGTCAATAGTGAAGTGAAGTTTAGTTTGTCGGTGAGTTTAGTACGTTTGTTTTCAAAGGTTGTGGACTAAAGGGTTTATTGATGAGTGTATCTAGTTTATCCACGTCAAGTTTCAGAGATCCACGTGAAGATTTGATTGATTAATGAAGGTTTGTATTCTGATAGTATTTATGTTACTTCAGTTTGTGTTACTGATTGAAGATGTGATTTTAGTTAGTTCAGTTGTTGAAAATGCTTCTCTAGTGATTCATGATGTTTGTGGATGTTTCTAGATCATGCTCTATCTTTTTTGCACATTCACATTGATCTTTGTGCTCATGGTTGGCAATTTTCTCTTGTGTATTCATGTTTTTCTTGTTCTTGGCCGACATGGTGCTTATAGTGTGTTATGGATCATCAAGGAGTAATTAATTGAAGTGTTTTCATGTTGGAGATGTTCAATTGGATCTTCACTAAGTTGTGGATGACCTTTTTTGATTCACATTAATAATCTTTAGTGTTTTGGGCTGACAGTTTATATTCATTTTATTATTTTGTTGAAGTCGACATGGAGGGATGAAATTTCTTATTGCAAATATATATAAGTGATTGTTTATTCAAATTGGAGTATGCTAGTAGATGTTGAGTGTGTTTGCATCTATGAATAAAGTCCTAATCATTCGAAGGAAGAGTAGAGTGTGAAGAAGAGTGAAGAAATGTTCACGTGCTTAACTAGAACTATGATCAAGCTTTAACAAATGCTATTTTATTAGTTCAAATCCCTATGGATGTAATCTGAGTCTTTCTGTAAGATAGTGTGTCTTCCTTTGGGTGGTTAGCCTTGTTGTAATTGAGCAGTGAGCTCTAGGTAGTGTGCTTGAATGCATGTGCATTCCCCATATTTCATTTCTTTATACTTTTAACAGGGTATAATCTTGTGGACTGACCTCCATCATGGTTTTTCCCCTAACAAGGTTTCCACGTAAAAAAATCTTGGTGCTATTTTTGTTTCTGATGTATTAATGATTTATGCTTTCATGGTTATTATTCAGATATGAGAATAAGGTTATTAAATTGAATAAATTTTTAAATATTCAGGACAATTGATTCACCCCCCCTCTAAGTTGTCTTCCCTTGTGTTGTGAACAATTGGTATCAGAGCAGGTTCTTTGGAAGAAGTTTAAAAGCTTGAGGTGATTTGGGATGGTGAAATACAAGAAGGATAGTCCTAAATTTGATGGAACAAATTACTCTCTATGGAAGACTCGAATGGAGTGCCATATGAGATGTATTGATGAACCCTACTGGAGCATTACAAGTAATAGGTATTTTATAACTCAGTATGGTCCTACTCCTACTATTGAGATTAGAGATGTTTAGTATAATATCTAAGCTAAGGAAGCATTGTTGAGTGCTTTGACTGATTATGAGATGACCAATGTTATGGATCTGAAGACTGCTTATGAGATCTGGAAAAAGTTGGAAAACTTGTATGAAGGTGATTCTAATGTGAATATTGCTAAGTTGCAGAGTCTGAAAGGGAAATATGAAAAGTTGAGAATGGGTGATGATGACAACGTACATTAATAACTTCATGCAAAGAGTGAATGAAATTATGTGTGGAATTAGATGTGTTAGTGAACAGATAGATGAATCAAAGATTGTTGCTAAAGTGATTAGATCCTTTCCTGATTCTTACAAAGTCAAAGCTAGTACTATTGAAGAGCTCTGAATTGCAACAAATGTAACCAAAGATATGTTGGTTGGTAAGCTTCCTACTTTTGAGTTGAGTGAATTTGGTGATGCCCTTCCTAAGGTTGAATATGCATTTAAGGCTACTACTTCCGGAAGAGATAGATAGAGATATGATCTAGGTGAGAGTTCATCTAGAAAGATATTCAAGTATGAGGATGAAATCAGACAGATTGAAGAAGAAGAAAGAGAGCTGGAAGAGTTGGAAGCACTTATTGTCAAAAGAGTATCGAGAGGAAAAGGTAAGTATGAAGGAAAATTGTCTCTTAAATGTTTTTCTTGCAATAAGATAGGTCATTTTGCATCAAGGCGTCAAGAAAGAGCTCCTAAGCTAAGGCATAACAAGCATTGATTTCAAAAGAAGTGTTACTATGTTGTTGATGAAGGTGTGAGAGATGATGAATCTGATAAAGGAAATAGAAGTGATGATGAATGGGTATTTATTGCTATTAAGGAAAATAATCATATATCTACTAAATATGCTAGTTGTACAAATGTGGAAAAATCCCTAGCTGCTCGAGTGGAAGAGAAAGATGAATGGGTGATTGAAAATGGATGTTCACATCATATGACAAGAGATAAAAGTAACTTTGTAAGCTTGGAAAAGTATGATGGTGGTGTTGTGAGATTTTGTGATAACACATCTGGTATGATCTATTGCAAAGGATGCATTTATCTTGATGGTAAGCATAATACTGATGATGTCCTATATGTGGAAGGCTTGAAGAATAATATTTTAAGTCTTGGTCAGATGGTTGATAAGGGATACAATCTTCAATTCAAAGATGGAAAGCGCAGAATATTGAGTTCCAGAAATGAAATTGCATCAGGTACGAAAGAAAAAGGTAATATCTTTCACTTGAGTGCTACTAGTAAAAGTTGTTTGATTGCTCAAGTTGATAAAAGTTGATTATGGCATAAGAGAATGTGTCATGTTAACTTGGATAATATTGTCAAGATAAGTTCTACTAAGGCTATGAGAGATCTACCTAAGTTGGTGAAACCTACTAACTCCATATGCAAGGAATGTAGTTGGGGAAGCAAATTAGAATTTCATTTCAAAGAAAACAACACTAGATTCAAAAGAATTGTTGGAGCTTGTGCATACTAGTCTGTGTGGTCCCTCTAAGGTCAATAGTTTTCAAGGTTATAGGTATTTCATGCTACTTATTGATGATTATTCTAGAATGGTGTGGGTATCTTTCTTAAGGGAGAAATATAAAGCACTAGAAAATTTCAAGGTCTTTAAGGCTATGGTTGAGATAGAGATAGGTTTGAAGATTAAATGTTTGAGATCAAATAAAGGTGGTGACTTCACTTTTGGAAAATTTAATTCTACTTGTGAAGAACATGGAATAAAGAGACAATTATCTGCACCACAGACCCCTCAACAAAATGGAGTTGTGGAAAGGAAGAACATAACAATTGAAGATGTTGCTAGAACTATGATGCTAGAAGGAAATGGCCTTCATATCTACTAGAGAGAAGTTGTGAGTACTATAGTGTACACACTCGATTGGGTACATATCAAAGGTGATACTGGTAAGACCCTTTTTGAGCTATCAACTGGTGAAAAGCCTACTATTAAATATTTCAAAATATTTGGAAGAAAATGTTATATCAAGAGAAATGAAGATATAGGCAAGTTTGATGCTAGGAGTGATGAAGTTATCTTTTTGGGTTATTTGACTAAAATCAAGGCCTATCGGTGTTACAACAAAAGATTGAGGAAAAATTTCAAGGTTGATGAAGACTTTGGTTCACCATCTAGAACCCATGGATATGACTCTGATGATCAGAATGACAATACAAACAAAGGAAAGAAAGTTTAGACTACAAATCAAGTTCAAATCATTCTGGTGAATCGAGAAGATCAATAGGAAGGAGAAATTAGTAAAAGAGTAGAAGAGAGATAAGAAGAGCCTGAAGTTGAAGAACATCTTAAGAAGAATCTGATGTATGATAAGAACAAAGGTGTCCAGACTAGGAGAAAGATTGCTCAAGAATACTAATTGATTTCAAAGACTGAGCCTACTAGTGTGAATGATGCATCTAAGGATGAACATTGGGTTGAAGCAATGAAAGAAGAGCTACAACATATTGAAAAGAATGATACATGGATTATTGTTCCTAGACCTAAGGATAAAAATGTCATTGGAACTAAATGGGTCTTTAGAAATAAAATGAATGAGCAAGGTGAAGTGGTTAGAAACAAAGCAAGACTGGTATGCAAAGGATATTCACAGATGGAAGGAATTGATTTTGAAGAGAATTTTTCCCCTATTGCTAGAATTGAAGCTATAAGATTATTTCTTTCCTGTGCTGCTTACAAGAACTACAAATTTTATTAGATGGATGTCAAGTCAGCTTTTCTAAATGATGAATTGGAAGAAGAGGTGTATGTTGAGAAACCTGATGGATTTCAATTAACTAATAAGGGAGCTATGGTGTGTTGGTTGAAGAAAGCATTGTATGTACTCAAGCAAGCCCCTAGAGCATGGTATGCTAGATTGGATAAGTATTTGTTGAAGCTTAGATTTAAAAAAGGTGTTGTTGATAGTAATTTGTATTTCAAGAATGATGATAAATATTTGATTGTGGAAGTCTTTATTGAGGATATAATTTTTGGAGGAGATGATGGTTTGTGCATGAATTTTTCTAATGAGATGCAAAAATGAATTTGAGATATCAATGATTGGTGAGATGAAATTATTTTTGGGATTACAAATTACTCAGTTAGATAAAGCAATTTTTATATCTCAGTCCAAGTATATGAAGGAATTGTTGAAGGAGTTTGGTATGGAAGATTTAAAGCCAATGGGTACACCCATGGTGACTAGACACAACAAAAGATGATTCTCCAAAAGAAAATCAGACTAGATACAGATCAATGATTGGTCGATTGTTGTATTTAACTCAAACTAGGCCTAATATCATGAATTTTGTCTATGTTGTTGCAGGATTTCATGTTGATCTAAAGGAATCGCATGTGACTACTGTGAAGAGAATTTTTAGATATTTGAAGGGAATAGTTGACTTTGGCCTAGATGGTATCCTCAAGATGATGACCTTACTTTGAGTGCCTTTACTAATGCTAATTGGGTAGGAGATGTAAATCATAGGAAAAGTACTAGTGGTGGAGCATTTTTTTTGGGTAAGAAGTTGGTTTCATGGTTAAGGAGTAGAATGCCATTTCCTTATCTACTGCAGAGGCCGAATACATTGTTGCTACTAACAATTGTACTCTAGTCTTGTGGATTAAGCAGATGTTGAAGGATATCAAAGTTGTGTATAATGAGCTTATTGCTATATTATGTGATAATTCAAGTGTTATTAACATTTCTAAGAATATAGTGTTGCATTCAAAGACAAAGCATATATGTATTATGTTTCACTTTTTGAGAGAAAAAGTGAGTGAAAAGGAAGTCAGGCTAGAGTATGTGCCTACTAAGGAGCAGATTGCAGACATATTTGTACCAAGCCATTGCCTAAGGATACTTTTGATTATCTCAAATCAAAGTTAGGGGTGATTATCCATCCTAATAAGAACTAAGGATGCATTGCATTACACTAGTCCATGATTTTCATAGTCATATCTTGATCCAAATTGATGTTGTGGTGGCTGCTACTCAGGGGGAGTAGTCATAGTAGTCAGATGTTCAAATGTTCAGATATGTGGTTCATAGTTTGCGTGGATCTTAGAGATCTTTTTCATTGATGTCAGAGGGGGAGAAGATCCAGTGAATTTTTTTTTGGAAAGAAGAGCCTTGTGGGAAAGAAAATCACGAGAAAGAGTTGAGGAGAAAATGAGTCAAAACCTAAGGGGGAGTAAGTGTTGGAGATAGTTGTGTTCATGGTTTTTCTCACATCATGTGTTGCCATCAATTCCAAAGGGGGAGATTGTTGGATGTTGTGGTTGTGTTGCTGATATGTGGTTTTCATTGATGTCAACACTATTAGCATTAATCCATTCAAAGTTGTATATGTCAATGATATTGAATGAAATGAGTTACAGGTTGTCAATGGTGAAGTGAAGTTTAGTCTATCAGTGAGTTCAATACCTTGATTTTCAAAGGTTGTGGATTGATAGGGTTTATTGATGAGTGTATCTAGTTTATCCACATTGAGTTTCAGAGATCGACATGAAGATTTGATCGAGTTATGAAAATTTGTATTCTAACAGTCTTTTTGTTACGTCAGTTTGTGTTACTGATTGAAGATGTTGTGATTTCAATTAGTTTAATTGTTGTTGATGCTTCTCTGGTGATTCATGATATTTTTGGATGTTTCTAGATCATGGTCTATCTTTGCATTGATCGTTGTGCTCATGGTTGGTGATTTTCTCTTGCGCATTCATGTTTTTCTTGTTCTTGGCCGGCATGGTGCTTATAGCATGTTGTTTATCTTGGAGGAGTAATTAATTGAAGTGTTTTAATGTTGGAGATGTTGAATTGGGTCTTCACTAAGTTGTGGCCAACCTTGGTTGATTCACATTAATAAGATCTTTAGTGTTTCGGGCTGATAGTTTATATTTATTTTATTATTTCGTTGAAGCCGACATGTGGGGATGAAATTTCTTATTGTGGATATATATAGGCAATTATTTATTCAAGTTGAAGTATGCTAGTGGATTTTGAGTGTGTATGTATGTGTGAATAAATTCCTAATCATTTGAAGGTAGAGCAGAGTGTGAAGAAGATTGAAGAAATGTTCATGTGCTTAACTGAAACTGTGATCAAGCATTAGTAAATGCTATTTTATTAGTTCAAATCCCTATGAATATAATATGATTCTTTCTGTAAGACAACGTGTCTTCCTTTTGGTGGTTAGCCTTGTTTTAATTGAGCAGTGAGCTCTAGGCAGTGTTCCTGAATGCATGTGCATTCCCCATATTTCATTTCTTTATACTTTTAACAGGCTATAATCTTGTGGACTGACCTCCACCATGGTTTTTCCCCTAACAGGGTTTTCACATAAAAAAATCTTGGTGTTATGAGTTTTTTTGATGTGTTAATGGCTTATGCTTTCATGGTTATTATTCAGATCTAAGAATAAGGTTATTAAATTGAATAAATTTTTAAATATCTGGGACAACTAATTCACCCCCCTCTTAGTTGTCTACCCTTGTGTTGCCAACAAAACCTATATTCAAAAGAAATAAAAATTAAATATAATATTAAAATTAAATTTATTTAAAATTATACTTTTTTGGAAGCTTATGTTGGCATATGGCTTCTAGTGTTGTCATTGATGGAAACCTATGTCATTGATTTGGTCTGCACTGTAGTATCTAACCATATCGAAAGACAGAGTAGAGAACAGGGTATTCAACTAAAGTTCAATCTGTCAAATGGTTTGCATTACCAGTTCATCAGTTTTGGTTGTGTATCTCAGGGAAGGTTGATGGGTATATGAAATTTGTTAAATTCTCAATTTTTGTGTTGTTGCATCAATTGGTGTACAAGTTAGGATATCTGGTCATTTGATTTTTTGTTCAACAGTGCTAGAATGCTGACTAAGTGAATGTTGGGTGTTACAAATGTTTAAGGTGGAATTTTTTGAAGTATTTTTTTGTATTGAAGATTTTTTTTGGGTCCTCACTACACAATGGCCGACCTTGATAGATGTTCATTAAATGTTACTCATGATTTGAGATGACAGGTGGAAAATACTTTCTATTTTATTGAAGCTGACATATAGCGATTGAATCCTTGGTGGTAGATATATATGAGACCGGTTAATTCATTTTGGCGTGTGTATGTTTGAGTATTCGATATTTGTTGATGTGTGTGCAAATATTAGAAGAGTAGTTGAGCGATTTTCATTTGTGCAGAAGAGGATTTTGTGAAGTGAATTAAGGCAGAGCAGAGTAAAGTGTAGAATCAGACAGAAGGTCCAGAATCTGATCTATGAGCTTAAGCAGAACTATAATCAAGAATTTGTAGATGCTACTTTCTTAATTCAACCTTTTGATGTAATCCAAATATTTTTTAAGGAAGTGACCCTTCCTAATTTTGAGTAGTGAGCTCTAGGCAGTGTGCTTCAATGCTAGTGCATTCCCATTTTGTAAAACACTTGTATTTTGAGTACTCAAATTGTGGATTGACCTCCATCATGGTTTTTCCCCTAACAATATCTCCACATAAAAATCCTTTTTCTATGGTGTTATGGCTTATTTTTTCATGTTCATGCATATTTATTTTGATTGAATGTTCTAGGAACTTGAGAGAAAGATTAATAAATTTAAAAATTGCACAACACTGATTCACCCCCCATCTCATTGTTGCTTCAGTCCAACAATTGGTATCAGAGCTTTGGTCCTTGGAAGATGTTTAACAACTTGAGGTGGATCTTGAAATATAAGGGACTTTGGTAGTATTCAGTAGAAAATTTTGGTGGCACTTGATGATCTTCATCAGTCTAAAGTAGAAGTCTGGGAATTGAAAGAAAATCTTAAGGATGCTGAGAATTCATTCAGAAGTTGAAGGATTAGATTATTAAGTCTAGGGAGAAGAGAAAGGATCTTTGTGATTAGATTAAGAAAAAAGAGAGCAAAAGCATGGATGATGACCACCTGAATCAAACCTTGAAGGAAATAATTAAAGAATGTGAAAAGCTTTCCAGAGATAATGCTACCCTAAAGCATGAGATGGAATCTATGGCGATGAAGATGACTAAGGAGATTGAAGAAAGAAAGAAGAATGAGGGAAGTATTGTCCAGTCCCTAAAATAGAAATTTGATGAATGCAATAGAGTTGATGGAGAATTCATTCAGTTAGATATTGAACTGCAACAATCCAAAAAAAATGAAGAAGAGCTTGAAAAATAGATTGTTATTCTCAGAGATGAACTTGCTACTACAAATGAATACAAGGAGAAGTTGAAGATAAGCTATGTTAAGCTTGATGAGCTAACTCAAGGAAAAAAGAATGGAAATGAAAAGCGAGGTCTTGTATATGAGATAGGAGAAAGTTTTAGATTTGGACAAAGAAATTTCAGGCAAGGAAATCTGATGGACAAAGCAAAAAGGCATCCAATAAGATAACCTTATCCTCAAAATTTTAATGGATACTATTTTTCTTGCAATAAATTTGGTCATATGGCTGCTCAATGTAGAAGTAAAATGAAATCAACTGATCCATCATTCTCTAGTCAGTGTTTCAATTGCAATAATTTTGTTCATAAGTTAGTTGAATGTAGAAATATGTCAACCAACTTTGTCAATAGAAGGAATGGTAAATGTTATACCTATGGAAGATTTGGGCACGTTGCTAACCAGTGCAAATCAAGAAGAAATAAATGGAGTGACTGGTCTGGACAAGGAAATGTTGTGTCTTTCAATTGCAACAAATATGGTCATATTATAAGATTTTGTAGAAACAAGAATATGGATAGAAGAGGTCTGGTATACAAAGTTAGAGATACGCAAAAATATGATAAAGGAAAATGGAAAGTGACTATGGATTAAATAAGAGATAAAATAACGAATACATGGGTGAAGAAGAGTTCCTCTATTGCATGAAATGAGTTAGCATTAGAACCTACTTTTGGTAATTCCTCTAGGAATTAGTTTTGGGCCTCTGGCCTAGGGGGAGTTGTCAAGAAAATATTTCAAACCCCCTTGCAGTAATTGACACTGAGATGTGAATAACTGCAATGGTTGCACTGATAATCTATAGATGTTGGAATAGTTGGAAGGGATATTATGCTAAGTTGAAGGTTTGCAGAAGTTTTTGTTTGATGAATGAGAAAATAGGGTATCTAGATAAGTTAGGGTATAAACATTTATTACAACAAAAGTTAAGTGTGAGAGTTATATAAAGCAAGTTGAAACCCTTATTTTCCACTTTGCATCAAAGAGAAGGAGATAATTCTACAGGTCAGAATTTTAGAATTTTGAAAGCATGAGGAGAATTCGGCAATGAAACCCTAATCCATCAAGTACTTCTGTTATATTGAGATATTTTAGTTTAATTTGGTGTGCGGTTGAAGAAATTATTTTCAAGACATGTGTACTGAAGGGAAAATGGAACAAATCAAAGGAATAATAAAACTAGATGAGTATAGCAGTAAGAAGATTAGAGCTGAAAGAAACATGTTGTTGCATGATGAATTGAAACGGTTGAAAGAAGCAAAACACAAAAGCTTGGATATTTGGAGTGAATTCCCCTATTTCGTAAACACAAAAATCATTGAGTTTATTTTGGACAGATTAAATGATGATATTCTAACTCTAGATAAACCCTACCATTTCTCAAAAGAAGTGATGATAGCTATAATTGGGTTATGTAAAGTTGGGGATGTACTGAGGAAGAAGTCAATTCAAAATAAAGAATTTGAAACCCTAACTGGAGTAATTGGAGATCAAAGGACAATGATAATATAAACAATTAAAGATTCAATGAGAAGGTACATTGTGCATGGAATATCCTACAATTTTTTTTTCAGAAATAGAGAAGGTGCAACTTCGGTAGGTGTTGTTTACCTTTCACACAAGATGATAATGGAAGATCAGAATTGTGATCTTTGCAGATTACTGAAAGATCGACTGATGGAGAACATGTAATTGACAAAGGAGACAGGTTACCCCTTCAGGTTTGGTACTTTGGTCATATTCCTTGTGATGTATTTTTTGAATTGCTTACCCCTGAATAACAATGTAATATGGGAAGAGAGTGAACCGGTTTGCAAGTAGATTTACATATACTCTAATAATCTAGAAAATTGTGATCAAGTGTATGGAAGTTTCTTTAAGGGTTTGCTAAGGAATTTTGGGTCAATTAGTGTTTCCATTCTGATATGGGCACCTGAAGTTGGCTCCTCCTCTGATGAGATGGAGAGAAAGAAGAAAAGAGCAAAATAAATTGTTCTCTATACTCCACTAGCATGCAAGACTCTAAAAGTTGAAGGGAAAGGAAAAGAACAAGTGATTGTGGACATACCAGATGAGGAGTTTGATAAGGATACTGA
Organism: Sequoia sempervirens; assembly: GCA_007258455.2. Lineage (NCBI taxonomy): Eukaryota > Viridiplantae > Streptophyta > Pinopsida > Cupressales > Cupressaceae > Sequoia > Sequoia sempervirens. Next base: position 53,661 of record VDFB02321490.1, on the reverse strand, counting down.
GGACACCCTTGAAAAATAACTAAACTAGAACAAGAAAAGGAAATGGAAGAAGGAAGTGAAGGAGAAGGTGATCTAATAAAGGAAGATCTAATGCAACTTATTCATGAGGAAGATGGAATGTAGAAAATTGTGAACATGTGGTCTATCAAACCTTCATATGAGCAGGACTTGATCTTTAGCATACTAAGTGCTCATCTTGTGCATAATAATATCAAATTGGAGAGTTTGCAGAATATGTTGCTAGAAGAGATGATTGAATGCATCAAGGAAATCATGGACTCTGAGTCTTAGAATAAGGAAGAAGAAGAAGTGATCCTACACCTAATGTGTTGGAATATTCTTCTAGTGTTTTCATTAATGGCAACTGAATTCATTATCCTGGTCCACATATTAGAATTTATTCATAGCGGTAGGAAAAGTAGAGAACAATGTTGTACTGGTAGAAAGCAGAAAGAATAAGGTATCTGGTTAGTTTGTTGATCTGTATGCTTCACTAGATCATCATTTTGTGTTGTGGATCCCGAGGATAGTTTGCTAAGCATATATGTTACCTTATTTTTAAGTTTTGTGATGTTGCATTAATCGGTGTACGAGCTTGGAGATCTGGCAGTCCATGTTTTTTGTTTATTTTCTCATTGTGGCTGACCTAGTGAATGTCACATGTCACAAATTATAAGGAGTAATTGATTAATTGTTTCTTGTGTTGGTTTTTTTTTTGGGTTGTAGCTATAGTCTAGCCAACTTGTGTGGGTGTGCATCAAAGATTGCTCATGATTTGAGCCGACATGTGAAGAATACTTCATATTTTGCTGAAGCTGACTTGGAGTAATTGAAATTTTGGTAGCGGGTATATATATGAGATTGGTAATTCATTTTGTAGTGAGTGAAGTGTGTGTGAGTGTGCAAAAAGAGAAGATCGGATGTATGTGCAAATATCAAAAGGGTGATTGAGCAAGTTATGCACAATTTCATTTATGCATTAATATTTTGTGGAAGCGAGTTAGAGCAGAGCAGAGAGAAGTCTAGAAGGAGTCAACAGTTCTAGAATCTGATTTATGAGCTTAACCGAAACTGTATTTTGGCATATATAGATGTTATTCTTTTAGTTCAACCTTTTTTTGTAATCACAAATATTTTGTAAGGCAGAAATCCTTCCTTATTCATGCAGTGAGCTCTAGGACGTGTGCCTGAATGCATGTACATCCCCTTTTCTTCATACTTTTAATAGAGTATAAATTTTCAATTAATCTCCACCATGGTTTTTCCCCTAATAGGGTTTCCACATAAAAATATTGGTGTTAAGGTGCTTTGTTTATCTTTTTCATCTTCTTGCATCTTTATTTTTGTTTATGTGTTGTGAATGGTTTATAATCAGAATTAAAGTTTAAATCTTGTTGAACATTGATTCACCCCCTGCTCTCATTGTTCCCTGAGTCCAACATGAAGAAGTAGTACAGATTGTCACTCACTAAGTTGAAAAAGCACATGAATCAAGTAAGACAATGGATAAGCACAACAAACAACATCTATAACTATTTTTTTCAATGGCCCCATGCAATCAAAAAGTACAAAGAGAAACTGGAAGAAATTGAAACAGAGTTGAACTGTATTGGACATGACTTTAACATATATCATGATCATGATGGTGCAATCAAGAAAAGGATCTAGGAATTATAGATAGAGCATACAAATGTTCAAAACACTAGGAATAGGATTGTTGACACCTTCTGGAAAGTAAAGGACATAACCGAATGTAGGTTGCAACAATTAATTGAGATACTGAGGAAGGGAGAAGTATTGGAAGAAGCCTTCACCATTCTAGAATACCTCATTAAGATTATCAACCAAACATCTAAAAACAACAACATGATCATAATCACCAGGATTGCAGTAGAAGCATGGAAGAAGTTTCTCCTAGAGATGAAGGAAAAGTACAAAATTATTTTCTAATACGAGGAGCGATTGTATCTCTTCAAATTTTTGAATCGGTTTTGCATAAGTAATTTTTTGGTTACATTTCATAAGGGGAGAAAGAAAATATTTTATTATCTCTTTGTCACTGATGTCAAAGGGGGAGAGAGAGCAATGAAAAATGCCTTATCAAATTTAGGGGGAGTTTTGTTGAGTTTTGTCAGCTATGGATTTTTGAAGTTTTGAAGGTTTCGACACTTAGTCATTTTTCACTAAGTGTTGCCATCAATGCCAAAGGGCGATATTTTTGGCATATGGCTTCTGGTTTTGTCATTGATGGCAACCTAAGTCATTGATCCAGTCTGTACTGCAGTATCTAACCATACCGAAAGATAAAGTAGAGAACAGGGTATCCGACTGAAGTTGAATCTATCAAATGGTTTGAATTACCATTTCATCAGTTTTGGTTGTGGATCTCAGGGAAGGTCGATGGGTATATGAAATGTGTTATTCTTGAGTTTTATGCTGTCGCATCAATTGGTGTACGAGTTAGGAGATCCGGTCATTCAATTTTCTGTTCAACAGTGCTAGAAGGCTGACTAAGTGAATGTTGGGTCTTACAGATTTTTAAGGCAGAATTGTTTGAAGTATTTTTCCTATTGAAGATTTTTTTTGGGTCCTCACTATGCTATGGCCGACCTTGATAGACGCGCATTAAATGTTACTCATGATTTGAGTTGACAATTGGAAAATATTTTCTATTTTATTGAAGCCAACATATAGCCATTGAATCCTTGGTGGCAGATATATATGAGATCAGATAATTCATTTTGGTGTGTATATGTGTGAGTGTTCGATATGTGTTGATGTGTGTGCGAATATCAAAAGAGTAGTTGAGCGATTTTCATTTATGCAAAAGAGGATTTTGTGAAGCAAATTAAGGAAGAGCAGAGTAAAGTGCAGAATCAGACAAAAGGTCCAAAATCTGATCTATCAACTTAACTGAAACTGTAATCAAGTATTTGTATATGCTAATTTCTTAGTTCAACCTTTTGTTGTAATCCAAATCTTTTGTAAGGCAATGAGCCTTCCTAATTTTGAGCAGTGAGCTCTAGGTAGTGTGCCTAAATGCAAGAGCATTCCTATTTTGTAAAACACTTATATTTTGAGTACTCAAATTATGGATTGACCTCCACCATGGTTGTTCCCCTAACAAGGTTTCCACGTAAAAATCGTGTTATGGCTTATTGTTTCATGTTCATGCATCTTTCTTTTGATTGAATGTTCTAGGAACTTGAGAGAACAGATTAATAAAGTTAAAAATTGCACAACACTAATTCACGCCCACTCTTAGTGTTGCTTGAGTCCAACAACGTATAATAAGGACTACATATTTACAAAAAAATAAAATTAAATGAATTCATTTGATCCCCCCAACGGTAAATCAAAAGTGATTTTTTATCAGCATTTTGATAGGTGTAAAGGAGACTTCATTATAGGTATGGTTTAAAACTAGCGGGGTTCTATCCAAGGGGGTTTGATCTAAGGTGGTTCAATCAAACTCTCTTCAATTGGAATCCTTTAAATGGATCTTTTCAAGGCTTAAATTAGTATATTTTCTAAAAATATGTGATTTCAGCAAAAAATAGGATCTCCCAGATATTGTACACCAGTATTGTGCAATCACCCAGTGATGTTATATTTGGAGTTTCTAGTTGTGGGTTATTCTCTAGAGGAAGTTATGTTCAGCAGTGTGTGAACTGTGAAGCAGTGTTGTGCGGAAGAAATGGTTTTGCTCCACATTTCTCTACATTGTAGTTTCTAGTCTTGCAGATTTGGGGCTATGCTTATATTATGCATATCTTTGTTCCCTTCAATTTTTTTGAGATTTGGTACTCTACATGGTTGGATTCATTAGTTATAGTGTGTGGAAGATTAACTAGTTGTTTAGAATGAATATATTTTGTAGGTGAATATTTTTACAAAGGATTTATTGGATTTTAGGGTGTTGATGGCATATTTCAAATTTATTTTAAGTGTTGTGTGTGTGTTCTATGAGTCATATTTGGATTAAAGGAAGCATGTACTTAGAATTTTAATGTTGTTAACATGGGTTCAACTAACTGTGGGTATCTACACTAGTTGCAGATGTGCTTCAGTGTTTCTGGAATAATGGTGTGACATGTGTGTGTATATTTAGGTTTGAGTTAAGGTGTTTTGTGGTCCTCCATCATTCCTCTCCACCACAAGAAAGTTTTGGTGTTGATCTATTTTGAATTTACATGTTTGAGGTGCATAGCTGACGTGAAGATGTTTTTAAAGTTGTGGATGGTATATATGAGTGGTGAATTGATGGAGGATGAGTGTGTAGAGTATTGTGATGCGAAGTGTTGTGATGTGAAGTGAGAAAGTGTGAAATTTAGTGTGATTTTTAATGCTTAATACTATTGGAACTAGTGAGTAGAAGGTATCTACATTCTTTAGTGAGGGTGTGAATGATCTGGTGATGTAGAGGTGGATCTTTTTTGTTGCTCTAACATGTATTTCTCAATGTAACAATATTCTATCTTCTTCTTTCTAATATGGCAGTAATCCCTTCTTTCTTTTGGGAAGTGAAGCCTTTGATAGTGAGCATATTATATTTGATGTTATAGTTAATTTATATAGTGAGCTCATCATTACGGTTTTTCACTTCTTGGGTTTTCCATGTAAATATAGTGTTCTATTGTGTATGGTATTGATGAGTTTCTATTTTTTTTATTTACTTTCATGCTAAATGAGTTTAACAAATTAAGGAATAATAAGGATGCTTTAATATGTTCAACTAAGTCATCCCTATCAATTTTTTTTGCATTAAACATATACATGGGTAAACCCATTTGGGTAAAAACACACACTCCAAATGCATGGATATTTATATTTTTGTCTTATTTAGAGGAAATTTGACAACATAAACTTGCAACTAAAAATTATCCTCTCAAATCCTCAAGAAAACTCTCATATTTAACTAGCATTAAGTAAATTCCTAAAATATTGGTGTAGTCATGGTAGGAGGGTTCCAAAAGGAACAGTCTAAACCATGTAGCAATGAGTCAAAATAGCAGAAACAACACAAAAAATTGATATACAAACATGAATCTTCATTAATATTGAATGCTTACATGCAACATTGGTCACAAGGGTGAGTATCAAGGGATCACGGGCCTTACCATGATGGATTCAACAATACAACTGGCCAACATACCTTATTACATCCCCTCGAAGGGTTTATGTGAAAATATATTGAATCTATATCTTACCCTAAAGCTACTAATCTATTGCTTATCTAAAATGAATTATAATTCTTATAAATATGCTCCTCAAGCTCCAATATAGGTATCCATTGGGCACAAGGGTTAATAACTCGATGAATGGTTATACTTAAATGTTAGCCTTAAGATAAGAATAATTAACTCCACCTATAATGATATGACTTATGAATCTTCAAGATAGGTCCCAACAAACCCACATTGCTTTAATGATATTATATTTAAGTCTAGATGATATGGAATAGGTATGCACTAAGAAATTTGGACCAAGTCGGCCCTAAATGCTCTGACTTGTAAACATAGTGAATTTTTGAGAGTGATAAATTTCAACAAACAACTTCAAATGATGTTAAATTTGGATATGTGATAGATGTCAACATGTAGATTCTATATCCTACTTTGTGAGCTAAGAAACGATGATCTAGTAAAATGTAGAATGAAATACTAATACTACTTCTGAATACAATATAAGAAAAGAACTATTTTTTGGTTGACGTGGGATTGATTTACAACTAGGGATGCTCCTGTACATCAAACACCTAGGGTTGGAAGAAAAGTGAGTCCCTCACTTTCCAAGGCTAAGCAGAAAATCCAAGACAATGTACCTCAACCTAAGAAATCAATGATGAATCCTCCACTGGTTTTCCTTTCCACTTCAGAAAATATTCTGTGTACTACTTGCTATGAGTGCTTCTTCTAGTTCTAGTATCCAAAATATGCTCAATATCATCTGGTACTTGATGTGTTAATTGCTCCTTCATATCTTCTTCACCACTTCTGCTAGTCAATTCTCCTTTGTGAAACTAATATATGTCTTCAATATTGGAAATAGGAAATATACACAATGTCTCCAGTAAGTCTACTTCATATGCATTTCAATAATAAAACATCCTTAGTATCTTACATGGTCAAAAATTCCTCATTTTCAACTTATTTTATGTGCCAACTAGAAATATCTCCTTCATTAAATATACCATCACTTCATCTCCAATAGTAAATTCCTTGTCTCCTATGATCATCTTCTTTCTCCTTATACTTATCATTCATTCCATCCAAATTATTTCAGACCTGATTGTGTAATGTTTCCATGAAATCTGCAAAATTTTTGACTTTTGCACTATTGTTACTCTTCATACTAATGTCTCTTATTTCTGCAACTCCTATAGGATATACTCTAGTAATAATATGGAATGGTGTATTTCTTGTACTTCACTTCAATAAATTGTTGTATGAAAACTCTACCTGTAGTAAAAATATATCCCAACTTCCTTCCTTATCTCCAACCAAACATCTCAACAAGTTACCCAAACTTATATTCACTACCTCCATCTATTCATTCATCTGTGGGTGATATGTTCAACTAAACTTCAAATCTATTTTCAACTTCTTCCACAATGTCCTCCAAAAGTATCCAATGAATTTAGTGTCTCTATCTAAAATAATACTTTTAGGTAATCCATGAAATCTCACAATATGTTTGAAAAAAAAATCAACAACATGCATAGCATCATTAGCATTCTTACAAGGAATATAATGTGCCATTTTAGAAAATATATCTGCTACTACCATTGTAGAATCATAACCTCTTTGTGTTCTCTGTAATCCCTATTGCAAGAACGAAGGTGTTGTCATTTATGTCAACTGTTCAATTAGTTATCAACTGGTTGTTGTCATTGATGTCATGGATGCAAGCTATTGGTTGTATATGTCAAGGATATTGAGAAAATTGTAATTGCGGGTGTTCGGTGGTTGCTCCAATTTTTTCTCTAGAATTTTCTTCTATGGTCTTTTGGTTCAGATATGTTGATCATGATTGTTGGAAGCTGTTATATCTAGATTTTTGGCTTCTAATTAATTATACAGTGCAAGTTATGTTCACTGGATGTGAACTGTGGTTTTCTGTGTTTCTAGTTGAGGTTTGGGAGAAATGTTGTTGGTCTAGATTTCCTTTTGGTTAAGTCTTATGACTTGTAGTTCTATAGTAAAGTTGTTATTATTGTGTTGAAGATAATTTTGGTGTCTGGAAGGATTTGATTGTGCTAAGGGTTATGTGTGCTTAATTTTTCTATGTTGTTTACAATGGTTTGGATGACCTTGTGTTGAGCACTACATTTGATGTTGATGTAGCATGTTGGGACCTACTTGGGTCCTCATCAAGTGTGTTTTTGGGTTTCCCTCATTCTAATTCCACCGTAGCATGTTTTGGCACTGACATAATTTGAATTTAATGATGGATGGTTGACTTTGGATATGTTTCAAAGTTGAATATGGTATAAATATAGGATGAGTTAGTGGTGAAATTAGTACAAAGAGATAAGTGCAAATAAATAGAGCAGATAGAAGCAAAGTAGATGTGGACCAGTGGGTGTATGTGATGTGAGTGTGGTAGATCAATGCAAAGTCTAAATGTCAAGTTTATGGATGTAGTGAGTTGAAGGTGTACTCTATCATTCATGCATGTCTGCAATTTGTTGAGTAAATTATGGTGGAAATCTCTATTGTATTGAGATTGTATTCTCTCTGTATATTTTCTATCTTCTTTTGTATCTCTATGGTAGTGATCCTTTGGGTGGTTAGCTATATTATGATGATCACTGATTCAAATAGTGAGTCATTGTTTTTGGTAAGTGTGAGCCTTTGTAATTGGTTTTGATATTATCTATAGTATCATTTCATCCTCACTAGGGTTTTCCATCATTGAGTTTTCCACATAAATCTGTTGTTACTGTGTTTGTGTGATGGTTTTTAGTTTTTGCACTTACATTTAATGTTTAATCATTTGTGAGTGATCTAAGTTCTAGTGAATTTTTTAAAAAGTTAAATTTTCTACAATTGATTCAACCCCCCTTCTCAAATGTCTTATTCAAAAATCCTAATATGAAGTCCATGCTTAAATCTTTGCAAGGTCTCTCTAGTACTGTTAAAGGTTTATACAATCTAGTATTTTGACTACTCCCTTTTGCAACTTGACCAATTCTACAGCTTTGAACATACTTCTTTACATCTTTGTATATCTATGGCCAAAAATAATGTTCACTCACCAAAGCTACTATCTTATCCACTCCATAATGTCCTTCTAGTCCTCCACTATGCTTTTTTTTAATCAAATTCTCCCTCATTGTGCTCTGCAATATACACAATTGATTTTGTTTGAATAACATACCTTCTTTAATTAAATAATCCAACCATTGGCATTAATATGTCACTAATCATTCCTTGCATGCTATCCATGGTTCACAAAAATCCACATCCTCTGAGCATACATATGTCTCAACTCTCCAAATCCAAATACTTTCACTCTCAACTCTATCAGCAAATTCCTTCTCCTACTCAATACATCTACAACTTTTTTTTACTTTCCACTCCTATGCTTCAACACAAATGTATAACTCTGCAAGAACTCAAACCATCTCATATGTATCTGATTCATCTTCCCTTGACTATTCAAATATTGTAAAGCTTCATGATCTATATAAAACACAAATTATTTAGGAAAAAAAAATCTCCACTTCTTTAGAGATTGAATTATGGAATAGAATTCTTGATCATAAACTGAGTATCTTTTTATGGCATCATTTAATTTCTCACTAAAAAAGCAACAGGTCTTCGTTTTGGACTCAATACTTCTCCAACTGCATTTCCACTTGCATTACAATCAACTTGAAATACCTTGTTAAAATCTATTAATGCTAACACTAGTTGTTCTATCACATTCTTCTTCAACAATTCAAAACTATTTTGTGCTCTAGACATCCACTTAAAGCCTCACTTATCTCCTCTAGTCATTATCTCTATCATGGGGTTACAAATGCTACTGAAAATTCTAATTAATTTTTTGTAGAAACTAGCTAGCCCATGGAATGATCTAAGTTGTCTAATGTTAACAAGTGTAGGCCAATCTAAAATTTCTTTCACTTTCTCTAGATCCATCTTCAATCCTTTAGTAGAAATAACAAATACTAAGTATACAAACTTTGTCTTCATGAAACTACATTTCTTGACATTAATCAACAACTCTTCCCTCAACCTCTATAATACTTATCGGATGTTCCCCAAATTCTCTTCTTTGGTCTTACTAAAAATTATAATATCATCCAAGTAAATAATGATAAAATTGCCTAGGAATTTCTTCAATACCTCATTAATCAATCTCACGAAGGTGCTCGATGCATTGGTTAATCTAAAAGGCATCACTAACCACTCAACTAATCCCTCATTAGTCTTAAATGCAATCTTCCATTCATCTCCTTCTATGATCCTGATTTGATGATATCCACTCTTGAGATCAATCTTTGTAAAATACCTTATCAAATAGTCCATAATGCAATCCATCCTTGGCAATGGGAATCTATACTTGATAGTGATCTTATTGATTATTCTTGAATCAGTACACATTCTCCACTCTCCATCTTTATTGGATGCAAGTACAATAGGTACTGCACATGGGCTCAAAATTTTTCTGATCAATCCTTTCCTCAACAACTCTAGGATCTACTGGTTCAATTTTGCATTCTTTGTTGGTTTCATTCTATGTGCTACTTTTTTAGGTGAACTATCTCTTTGTATAAGATATATATGATGACTAATAATCCGGATAGGTGGATGTCCATCCGGTACATTCTCTAACATGATATCTTCATACTCTATCAACAATTCTGTAACTTTCTATGGTAGATCCTCACTATTGCTATCTCCAAACTCCCATTCTTCTTTGAAATCAATGCAAAACACATGTTCTCATGACTCAATCCATCTATAAATTTCATTCCATCTACCAAACATAGTTTGGAAATGCCACAAAATTTAGTTGTTCCTCTTCTTCCAAAGGTAACAACTTAATTCTCTTTCCATTTAATGTCATAGTATATGTATTTCTTCTTTCATCATGAATTTATTTCTTATCATATTGTCATGGTCTTCCTAATAGTAAATGGCATGCATCCATATGAATAATATCACACAACACTTCATCCCTATATGATCCATTATGAAATTTCACCAATCATTGTTCATTCACCAGTATCTTATGATCATCTTGAATCCATGCTATCCTATAAGGGTTTGGGTGTTTCAGTCTCTTCAAATTCAACTTGGTTACCATCTCCTCTAAAAATAGATTATTAGTACTACCACTACCAATGATTACATACCTTTCCTCCAAACTTACATCTAGTTCTGAATAGACTTTTCCTTTGCATTGGTTCTTTAGTTACTTCCTCATGCATCAAAGCTCTTCTCATCACCAATGATTCACCTTTCTTTGGTTTTCCATATGAATTAGGGATCCAACATGTTCTTCATCCACAAATGATTCTCTTCCAGTATGCTCAGGTTTCTTTCTAGTACTTCCATGATGACACTCAAATTATATGTCCTTCACCTCCACACTTAAATAGGTTCCTTTGAATGGTCTTCTCTTAGATCTTCCTTCATCTCTCTGTATCCATCATTACGGTAAGAATTATGGCTTCCTCTATAGTATGGTTTTCTTATGGATGTATGTGGTTGCCATTGATGTCAACACTATTAGAATTATTGTATTGAAGGTTGTATATGTCGAGGATATTGAGAAAATTGTTAAACAAAATGTTGAAGGTTGCTAGTGGAATAGTGTAGGTCAAGAAGGTGTTTTTTTCTGTACATTGAAGATCAATTGTTGTGGACTAAAGGGTTTATTGTTGTGAGTATCTAGATCATCTATGGGAAGTTTTAGAGGTCTGCATGAAGATTTGATTGTGTTATGGATAGTTGTGCTCTGATAGTGTTTTTGTGGTCTCTATCAATGCTCCTTGATTGAAGTTTATGTGATTTTGGTAATCCATTTGTTAGTTCTTATTTTTCCAACAATTGGTATCAGAGTTCGTGTGGAAATTTAATGCCTATCTTTTCCATTGATGTCAAAGGGGAGAAGAGAATGTGAAAAATCTTTTTTAGGGGAGAGAGGAATTGAGGAAAAGAAGAACCTAAGGGAGAATAGTGGTAGTTGTTTGATGGTAGTTTTCACATCATGTGTTGCCATCAATGCCAAAGGGGAGATTATTGGATGTTGTGGTTGTGTTGTTGATATGTGGTTGTCATTGATGTCAACACTATTAGCATTATTGTATTGAAGGTTGTATATGTCGAGGATATTGAGAAAATTGTTAAAGAAAATGTTGAAGTTGCTAGTGGAATAGTGTAGGTCAAGAATTGTTTTGTTCTATAAAGAAGATAGTTGTGGACTAAAGGTTTATTGTTGTGAGTATCTATATCATCTACGGAATTTTGAGGTCTGCATGAATATTTGATTGTGTTATGGATAGTTGTGCTCTAATAATGTTTTTGTGGTCTCTATCAATGCTCTTGATTGAATTTTATGTGATTTTGGTAATCTCAATTGTCTGTCCTTGTTCTTCCAATAGGTTTAGCATCCTCTTCACTTTGATGGGGTTTTCGATCTTTTTTCTACTTCACATATGTTCTCGTTTCTCCAGACTGGGTTCCACTCTTTTGAAATCTTTCTCTTGTGCTTCTCTACCTCTGTTCAAACTTCTTGTTCATCTTCTCTTCCAATTTTAATGCAAACTGGTATGCTTCTTCAATGGATGTCATATTCACCAAGATCAACTCTTCTTGAATGTTTGATGTCAATCCATTGATATATTTGGAAACCTTCTCTTTGTTTTCTTCACTATGACCAATTTTAATTATCATCTTGTAGAATTCTTTTGTATACTCTTTCACAAATTTTTATTTTAGTCTCATGTTTTGTAATCTCTTTAATAGTTCCAACTCATAAAATCAGCCCATATGAATTGATTATTCAACTTTGTCACCATTTTGTCTCATTTGATAATTGTTTCTTTGCCTCTTATGTTTCGGTCTAACTAAAATTATTTCCACCATAATGCAACATGACCTTTCAACTTTTTTTTTGCAAATCCAACTTTCTCGATGTTCAATTTCTTCATATATTCAAAGTACTCTTCCATCTCATTTACCAATCAATCAAATCTTCAAGATTCAAATTTCCCACATAATTTTGAAATTTAACTATAGGTCACCTTCCAATCTTCAAAATTACTTTTGACATTTTTTTACTTGATCTAATTCTTCTTACTCATCATCTAGGGTTTCTATAATTTTATTTGCATGTTTTGCTTCATCATCACTTTCATCATTCTACCTAGGGTTGAGGCCTCACATTCGATCTTCCTCAACAACATCCAACATAACTCACATCTTGCACATCATTTCTAAAATTTCATCCATTATTCCATCAACATTTTCCATAGTAGGTACTCTCCTTGGTGGCATATGTCCCCTCATATTGGTAGAACTACCTCAATTTGATGATCTGACTATAAGGGTTTCAACTGCCTCACAATCAGTGATCGATTGAAAACAATATACAATCTACCATAGTTTGGTGATCTATTCACCTCAAGGAATTCCTTCAAGAATTGAACCTCACTCTGATACCACTTGGTGTAATCACAATAGGAGGGATCCAAAAGCAATAGTCCAAATTGTACATAAATGAGTCAACCCAACAAAAACAACACATAAATTGATACGAAAACATGAATCTTCATTAATATAGAATTCTTACATGCAACATTGGCTACAAGGGTGAGTATCCAGGGCTCATAGGACTTACCAACAAGGCTTCAACAATACAGCTGGCCAACATAATTTATTACATGCCCTCAAAAGATTTATGCAAAAATATGTATTGAATCTGAGTCTTATCCTAGAGCTACTAATCTGCTAATCATATACAATAAATTAAAATGTTTATAAATATGATCCTCAAGCTCCAATATAGGTTTGTGTTAGCCACAAGGGTTAATAACTTGATGAATGATTATACATGAATGTCGACCTTAAGATAAGAAGAATTGACTCAATGCACAATGGTATGACTTATGAAACTTTAGGGTAGGTCCCAATGAAACCACAATGATTTAATGGTATTCTATTTAACACCACATGATCTGGAATATGTCCGCAATAAGAAAATTGGATGAGGTTGGCCCCAAATGCTTTGACTGGTAAATTTAATGATTTTTTGAGAGTGATAACTTTCAATAGACAATTGTAAATGATGTTAAATTTGGATGTGATAGATGTTGATGTGTAGATTCTATATCTTACTCCGTGAGATGAGAAATAATGATGTGGTGAAATGTGGAATGAACTACTTAAAATTGCTACTAAATATAATGTAAGAAAAGAACTATTTTTGGTTGACACATGATTGCTTTATAACCAAGGATGCTCCTACATAAAAAATCATCCACAATCTTCAATAAATCTAATATCTATAGAAGCTTAAAAAATAAGCTTTAATTGATCCTTCTAATCCAAAAATAGCCTTAGGCTGATCATGGACATCTATATTCAAGGAAAATATCTTCTCTATATCAACTCAATATCTTATCTATATCTTGAGAAAGTAAAGAAGATAAAACTTAAAAAAATATTCTTCTTCAATTATTATATAAAAACAACTAATAGACTCTCAAGTAGTTATAACAAGTTTACAAAATATTTTTATCACCAATGTGTAAATCTATAACATCGTCCTCTTAAAAAGTAAGACCTCTTAGATTGGACACCAACTTCCTAAAAAATTAGGATCTTGTCATATGTCATCATGTATCATGTAGGATGCCATCTCATCAATAGACCACACAGAGTGAATGAAAACATAGGAAGATTAATACATTAGGATAAATTAATATACACCAAGTAATCAACTAATTATTAGTAAGACTTAAAGGTTGAGACACCTTAATCCCAAGAATGCGAAGTCTCAAGGAGGAGAATTTGTTAGTAAACATAAAGAAGTGAATTTTGATAAAGGATTTATTTTTTTATTTGGGATAGGTTATCTCATATCAAGGGTTACAAATAGATCACAAAAAGGTACAAACTATAATATAATGGGTTATACCTAATATTGTGCATGAAGTTTGGAGTTTCCATTGTATAAGATGCTTTTAGCATTGGTTTACTCAAAATATTAGTAGGATACATGAAACAATAATCAAAACCATAAGGTGAGATAAAAGGAGTTTGAGTGGACAACAACAACTAATACGAGTTTTGAGACCTTATAGAAGTTTGTCACTAAGGAAAAAATATTAGAGTTACGTAGTCTTACAAAGATGTTTCTAGTGGGAGAACAAGAGGAGTTGTCCTTATTGAAGAGGGAAAACCTATTGCATATTTAATTTGAAATATTAATGATGCCAAGAAAATGTATTATGTTTTTTATCAATATTTTTATTTCATATTGAAATCCTTAAATAATTTATAACACTACTTTCTTCTTAAGGAATGTTTTCTTTACATATATATTCATTCTTTGTAATTTATTAATAATAAAACCATGGTTAACTAGTGAGACATCATGTGGGTTGAATTAATATAAGAGTATACTTGTTTCTCAAGAATAAATGTATATGTTTGAACAAAGTGGTAGATTCTTTCAGTAGGAGAGAAGTGGTTTTTACTAAAATGATAGATGAACTAACTTGATTTGATGATATAAAGTTATACAAAGATAATTCTAACTTTGAGCATGGATGGACATGATATATGGATCCTAATAATATGTATATGATAAAGTAAATGGATTCCTTCATATTGTATAGGTTGTTATTCAAAACAAAATTCCTATATACACCTCAAGGATCAATGAGATCTAGAATTTAATGAGAAAATAATTGTGGTGTTTTAGATAGGCATTTTGGTATTGATAAGACCATAGTGAAACTCAAAAATTGATATTATTGGCTAAGGATGAGGATAGAAATAAAAATATATATGTAAATATATCATTTTTTCTATATAATAAAGGAGAGAGTAAAAATACTAGGCTATATTGATTACTACCTATGGACACGAAAAACATATCCCTTTTTGCTTGCTTGATTTGGGATTAATTGATTATAAATTGGACTTAATGAGGCCTTGATTTGGTGTTGTGATATGTTTTACACATCCACACCAGGTCTTGGACCATTACAAACTAAATAAAATGCATCTAACAATGTCTTGTGAAGGTGTTGTAAAGTGTTGTAAAAGAATTCCATGCCTCTCTAGAGTTAATGAACCCATTTTCCCTTAATTCAACATTATAAAATGTATTTAATTAGATTATCACATTAATATAGAAGGCTTGTGAATTAAACTTAACTTTAATATAGTGTTGTAATGTGTCTTACACATTCACATCGGATGTTGTGCCTTTCTAGGCTATATGGATCCTATTTTAATGGTGTAAAGTGTATTTAATCACACTTTCACATTGAATTTGGTGTCCCAAGCCCTAATTGACCTTTACATCATCATTAATAGGCCCCTATGACCCCATATTGTGCATGCCAAGGCATAAATTAATCAAATAACTAATTAGAACAATATAAAAACCTGATTTTCTTATCTCTTGACCTTTCAACTAGCAAAATGGCCCCTGTGGGATCCATTCACCATTTGGGGTGAATTAGTCCCATTCGAGTGGGACCTATTCACCCTTGATGGAAAATGAGTCCCATTTAAGCCATTTTCGGGGTTTAAGTGGGAAAAGTTGGATTTTAAGTCTTATTTTCCTCCATGTCAGCCTTAGGGATCTGATTAGTAGGAAAATAAGGTGAAATGCCTTTAAATATAAGTCTCTAAGCCCTAATTCATAATCTCTTGAAGACTTGGAAATCATTGAACATCAAGTTTTTTGAAGACATCTCCTTGTTGAATAAGGAAAAATATCAACAAAAAGTCATTTTCAGACCTGGAAATCAAACTTTCAGAGGCGGACACCTGTCAGGAACTGAAGTGAAAATCAGAGACTTCAGTTTCTACTTTTGGATTTTCAGATATTCAAAAGTGGATTGATTCACCATTGATGGTGAATGAGTCCCACTACTAGGCCTAAATAGGATTTTTTGTAATTTTGGACACCCATTTGTTCGAAACAGGCTCCGAAACAGTTTCCCAGATCTAGGACTAATTCACCTAGAATAGCGAATGAGTCCCACGAGGCCTAAAAATCAACATTTTCAAAAATTTAGAGTCATTTCCAGTCCTCAACAAGTTTACAGGTGCACACATTCAATTTTAAAGCTTTTTGTTTTGTTTTACTTGCATTTCTATTCATCTTTCTAGGTCTTTTTGCATACCTCAAGTATGTATTTCAAACACTTTGCATTTCTTAGATTTCCATTAATAATCAATAGCTTCCTTTAGTTTTCTGCATTTAGATCAGCTTATTTAGACATATTTCCTTTATTATTGCATTAATATTGAGTGTAGACATTACCCATTTAGGCCTACCTCTCTCCTTTTAGGTGAAAAACTCTAGAAGTGCAAGAGAGTATTAGGGTGCCAAAATCCTTGTTTACACTACCAATATTGTAGAAACTATGGGATGGTATAAGCATTGATATTTTTTGGGGAATACCAAGAACACAACAAGCTAAGGATTCTATTTTTTTCTTGTTGATAGATTTTCAAGATTACCACATATCTTTCAAAATGGAAAATAATGCCACACATGGTGCAAGTTTATTTTTCATGGAGGTTGTTAGATTACAATTTTTACTTAAATTTATAGTTTCATATTGTGACACTAAGATTATAGAATATTTTAGAGGACACTTCGAAAAAATATAGGCATTGATTTAAATTTTAGCTCTATATATCGTACTCAAATGAATAGGAATAGTCAATTTGTTAATAAGATCTTTGAAAATTTGTTAAGATGTTTGATTGGTGACAATCCTAACCAAAGTGATGTGATACTATCACAAGATAAATTTCTAGATAATGACTTAATTAGATAGTTCATATGTAAGAATCCTTTCCATATAATGACTTAGTTAGAAAATTTGTATGTAAGAATCCTTTCCATATAATGACTTAGTTAGAAAATTTGTGTGTAAGAATCCTTTCCACATTATTTTTAGATACACTCCTAGAGGTATTTCAAAACTAAGGGATCTTCAAAATAATAAGGTTCATGAGAAAAGTGCTAGAAGAGAATTTTACAAAATGCATGCAATATTTGCACCAAAAAGGAAGAGATAGACTCAAATGGACCAACCAAAATTATGCATGAGTGCATTTTGAGATGACCTAGGCAATGTTGTGTTTACGTTGATGCAGTTTTTACATGTCTAGTGTGAGGTCATGAGGGACAGCTATAAGAATATCATAGAAGCACATTTTGGGCTCATTTTGACAGGGTAAAATTGTAATGTTGTGTACTGGTGGCACGTGTGCAGAGTGATTTTTTGCATTCCTATTCCTCAGAGTATATTCTATAAGGATATGAATCAGGTTTTGAATTTCAGCAGTATGTTCATGGCCAAGAAAATGAAGATATACAGATTAGATAGATTGATAAGGTAGCAACATAAAATATTTTTCATATTTCTACTTCTCATTCACCAACATACATAATTTTTGTCTAGGCTAAGTTCCCCTTCAACAAATGCAAATTTTAGTGTAGGTCAACATTGCAATATTCTCTATTAGGCTAGATTGATATCTGTACTCAACAATGTATTAATGAAGATTAAAAGAAGAGGACTATTTTCTTGTCTTTTATTATGAACTTGTCTTTGCTTAGATCTTGAAAATGTGCTTTCTACCACTCATTTATGGATATAATTATTTTTTGAATGTATAAAAACCAATGCAATCATCATTTATTAAAAAAATTCAGTAAAATAATTATTATTTGAACAAGATAAATTCAAACTAAAAACCTCTAAAATAAATTTTATATAATTCTGATTAAAACATTCTAACTAATAATCACAGGTAAAAAAAAGTCTTGAAGAAGATAAAAATTTAAACTAGGCACAACCTTAATTTGTTCTTGTTAACTTAATAAATAACGAAGAACATAATTGTCAAAATGTTCTTTTGAAAACCCATGTCCATGGACGTGAAATATTAGTTTCCAGTGATCTAAATGTGAAGAAAGCCACAAAAGGCATTCAACCCACCCAATTCCTTACAAATTTTGTTATTCTACTTTCATCCTTGTACGCTTAGTTTAACTTTCTATTTCCTTGATTTTACGTTTCCGCTCTATTTCCTCGATTTTATGTTTCTTCTCTATTTCCTCAATTTTATGGAGAGCACTTCTCGCAACAATTTTCTTTGCCACTTCTTTCTTTTTACTTTCACCCCTTCCAACCATCTCACCATCTATAGATACTTCCCCAACTATCATTTCCTCTTCTGACACTTTGAACTTATGGTCTTTGTACACAACTTTATTGCCCCTTTTTTGACAAAACTCTTGGAGTTTAGAAACAAGATGCTTCTCCACTGTCTCTGGAGTGGCAAATGGCTCTAATAAAATCTTGAATCTCTACAAAACATATAGTATTTGAAGTGAAAGAAGAGGAAAGATTGTGTCAATATACGCTAATATCTTAAAAAAAATGTATGAAAATATAAATCTTAGTACAATAAAAGATGAAAGATGGAAACACAAGTAGAAGAGGGCCAATTCAGTTCACTTAATACCTCCCAAACTTCCTTCAAACCAGAGCTAATATTCTGCAATGACTCACCACTACTATCAAGAAGCATTGCACCTGCTATTGATTCAACTACATCAAATAAAACTAACGGTGGATTCACATCGGTACAATTCTCTTCGATGTCTGAAATGAACTTTTTCACCTACGTGACACCAAATATGAACTTCCTTAAATAATGATTAATCATCCTCCAAACTTGAGTCAAATATTTTGAAGTGTTACCTTATCTTCCTAGGATTTATTCGGAATGATGAGGTACTTATGAACTTCTAATTTCACTACAACAATTCTTGCAAGCTTCTCATTGTCCATATTTTTAGATCTTAACGTTGTCAACATGCCTGGTTGCAAGTCAGGATAATTGTGGTGCAAAAAAATTGTTATTTCTAGCTTTAGGATCAAATTTCCAAGGAACTCCATTGGTTCATGAGACTTTAGACCTACTGATTCAATGGCTTCATTACATGCCTTGCATGGTCCGAGGAAATTTAGAATTACCATCTCTATATGCTGACAAAAAGAATCTTTCAACAAATTTCTTCTCTTGAAATTGTACATTAAATTGCCTTTGATCTCATCCAAGACATTAGACATATATGAAGGTTTATTGAGTTTAGACATTGAATTCTCAATACACTTTTTCACTTCATTGCAGTTGCACTCTTTAGACACCGCTCTTTTTTTTTAACTCTGTGTTTCTTTCATGGCCCCAGTTTCGCTCGTAGAAGGATTTGTGATGGAACTTGACACATGAATATTGTGTTCATGGCTTTTATTTTCATGAGCTTCCATTGTGTGATGTTTTGGTTGTGGACTTAGCAATGGATTTAGCAAAGGTTGAAAGACCTATAAAAATTCAGGTGTTAATATATAAGTAAATATAAGGAGTTCAATAGAGTGGCCTTTAAATATACAAAGAAAAAGAATATCTCATTAAATGCTTTTATATTTAGGTTTCCTTCTATGAAGCATTTCGATAAAGTTTACTATACATAAATAAAACAATATTTCCTTACTTTCCAAACTATATTAAATGAATAGTCATTATCGACATGCACAGCACCGACTATGGCTTCAATAACATTTGCAAGAACCTTTGCTGGATGCTCCACATCGCTTTCAGATTTAGATTCATCTGCCATAGCTTGCTTGATTTTATTAGCCTGTTAAAACACATTGTTCATTAAAAATCAATATCGATCGAATAATGAGTTTTGAAATGTTTCAATATAACCAAACTTACTTTACTTTTGAGATCCTCATTTAATAGGAAATTGTGAAAACCATGTTTTATAGCAGCCCTGCCAAGGACACTATTCTCCACATTTTTCCTGACTAAGCAAACAAATGTTCCTTTATCTATTCTTTCACAAGACTTGTATACGTTAATGGCAATCAAAAACTCTAATACTGCATCTCCAATGAATTCTAGGCGGTGATACGATTCTAGAGCTTCCTTCAATAAATCTTTGCTTTTGAAGCTGTAATTTAAAATGGATTCTATCCCAGGTATGACAATTCTGAATTTCGTCCGCTCCATTTTGTCTGCCATAGTGTAAACTAAGATAACTTTTGTAACTGACGTACTTTGTGTAGCTGATAAATGGCTGGAACTTGGGCACAATTACAGATTTAAAAAATCTGTCACACAGAATTACAAATAGATATTATGGTGTTTTCAGCAATATACTTTTAGAACTTTCGTCATTTATATTATTGCAAAAAGGTTTCCATGTTTTGGTTACGTCGATTCCATAGATCTTCTTAATTACATTACTCTCCAATTAATAAAAATAAATTATTACGCCTTGTAAAAAAATTGTACTTATCATACTGTTTACTTTTTTATGTGTAAAAGGTCATGTTTTGAAACTTAGAAAAGTTTTGAATTCTCTATGCATAGATCTGATTGTACCTTTGACTGTATTTATTAATTAATTGAAAATAAAAATTGCATTCAATTTTTATTTCAATTAATTAATATATACAGTCAAAGGTGCAATCAGATCTCTGAATAGACATTGTCGAAAAGTTTTAACAAAGAATATAAGCATGCTAGTAAAGGTTGAAGAAAATGGAAAACTGAAATCTTGACTGAAACTAAGTGCCAAGAGAAAAGAGAATGGGTTTCAATTTGTAACCACGTAGGAAGGCAAATCGTTAGGGTTTTTATCTTTGTTGGCATTGAACATTGAAGGAATGGCTATGGTAGCGCTGAAATAGTCCAAAGACTATGGATTCTTCATGATTCAGAGATCAAAATGGAGAATGGAACACGTTGCAGGGTTTTCACTTCTTTGTTGGCATTGAAGAAGCCTTAGAAAGACACAACTCTTGAGATACCACCCCATTGTAGGAATTTAGGGCACTTTTGGCATGCTTCTTGCAATAAAAGAATTCCTAGCATGTATTCTCTTCACCTATGTTATTAGACGTGCATTTTTTCTCTGATTTTCTCCCAGCAACAATTTAAGGCATTTATGAAAGCTCATAGATTTCATGTAGTTGTTCAACTCCTGCACAATCACTATCACATTCAATAGGACTATCTACTCATACATTAGGGGCTTCTAGTCCAAATATTGAAGAAGCATATTGCTGCTATTAGTTTGAATACACTGTTTAACACTGCATTTTTTTTGTGAGATTGTCCATGACTATACACTTCAGGAACCTAGGATTCGTGACAATTTTCTTGAGATGGGTCTTTGAAAAATGGTAATATAGCGAAAGGTGAAATGCTCTTGCAACTTCTTAAACCCCATCTTAGTT
This sequence comes from Sequoia sempervirens, assembly GCA_007258455.2. Lineage (NCBI taxonomy): Eukaryota > Viridiplantae > Streptophyta > Pinopsida > Cupressales > Cupressaceae > Sequoia > Sequoia sempervirens. The sequence continues at coordinate 32,126 of VDFB02321490.1, read as the reverse complement.
GTATAGTTACTGAGGGTTCCAAACAAGCAAGAGGAAGTAGAAAATATTAAAAATCTTTGAACAGTGGAACCTATTAGGTATGGTGATAGGAATCTCAAGTTGCCTAGAACTTGAAATCAACAATAATGATGAAATACTAAGAAAAATAGCAAGGGGAGACATGGGTTCAACTAGAGTCACAGTAGTAACACTTATCAGATCTAAGTAGTAGAGAGCTAGAGTCTTTGAGGGTTGCTAATGCAAAATTTGAGTCCATTTCAAAGCAATTTTTAGATGAAGAGAACAAGAAAGAGAAGACGAAATTTGTTATAAGATGGAGAGACCATAAAATGACATATCATAGTATATGATGACTAGTGATGCATTGTAAAAATGATAGTGTATTGGTCAAAGTTGGCAGAGAATAGAGTTAGTAGCCAAAACGAGTTAAAGAAAATCTCCCAAAGAGGCAGCCTAATTCTAGGACATTCACAATGGCACTAGTAAAGCCAAAGAAGACTCTTTATCCAATGAGGTTTTGCAGAAGGCAATGCCTTCTTCTTTATCCAATGAGATTTTGTAGAAGGTAATGACTTCAAGGCAATGAATGTGGTAAAAGGTCAATATGAATCAAAAATAACAAAAGGTTTCAAATGCAGTAGTACCTTAAAAAAAGTGTTGACCTTTATGCTTGTGAATATTTTTCCTCTATGGTTAAGTCATTTGCTATTATAGTTGACTTTCTGCTAGAGAAATGTAACACAACATATAGAAACAAGATTAAAAATAGAAACTAAGAGGAGTTTTGTATTAATGCCTTGAATAAAACAGTGTTGCCGATGTGCTTCACCAATACATTCATACCATATCAAACAACAGAGAATTTTCCCTTAAAAATTATTACAAAAATAGGGCATCATTTCAAAGAGACCACATAAGCTTCACAAATACACCAACAAAAATAGAAGAGTCTAGAAACATTGAAGAACAAAGTAGGAGGGAAGAAGAATTAAATGCGGCATTTGGAGAGTAGTTGATGAACAAAGGCAGGTGAGATTAAATTAGCTGACCTGGAAACACACATACGCCAACACTCCCCCTTAATCTCCATTGCCATGTATGTCTGCAATACAAATTCCTTCCCAAAAATGCTCAAAAACATTCTTTGCAAGTGGCTTTATGAAGATATCTGCTAGTTGTTCTCCAGACTTGCAAAACTCAAGATATATGTCACCATTGTTCACCAATTCTCATATAAAATGATATTGTGTATCAATATGCTTGCTCCGTTGATGAAAAAAAAGATTTTTAGATAAGGAAATTTCTGAATTGTTATCACAATAAAATTTTTTAGGCTCTTCTTATGGATGCCTCAAATCTGAAAGTACTCTTCTCATCCATACTGCCTGACAAGTTGTTGATGTGGCTGCAACATATTATGCTTCAATTGATGAGAGTGTCACAATTGGTTGTTTCTTTGATGTCCAAGAGATAGCACCTGATCCTAGATGAAATATATACCCCAAAGTTCTTTTTCTATCATCTATGCTACCTCCCCAATCACTATCCATATATCCAATCAATTTGTAGTCATTTGAAGATGTATACAAGATCCCAAAGTTTTTTGTTCTAAGTATGTATCTTAAAATTATTTTTCCAGCTTTCCAATGTTATTCCTTTGGTTTTTCCATGAATCTACAAATGAGACTAACCCCATACATGGTATCCGGTCTTGTGGCGGTTAGATACATAAAGCTGCCAACTAATCTCTTGAATAAAGTTGTGTCAACACTAGCTCTTTTTTCATCCTTGCTAAGTTTTAAGCCCAATACAATGGGTGGAGGAGATGGATTTACATTTGTCATTTTAAATATTTTCAACAAATCATTAGCACACTTGCTTTTACATATAAAAATTTCTTGTTCATTTTGACTTACCTCTATCTCAGGAAAATATCTCATGAGCCCCAAATCGATCATATCAAATTCTCTTTCCATGGCTGCCTTGAATGAGTCAATTGACATGTTACCTATGAATATCAAAATCATCTACATACAAAAACACTATCAAGATTTCTCCTCTATCATTCACTTTAAAATACAAAGTTGGTTTATTGCCACACTTGCTAAACCCATTCTTCACAAAATAAGAATCTATACTGTTGTACCAAGCTCTAGGAGCTTGTTTCAAACCATATAGTGCCTTTTTCTATTTGTATACTTTATGTTCTTCTCCGAAAACTTCATAACCAAGTGGTTGTTTTATATACACTTCCTCTAAAATGTCATTCAAAAATGTTGATTTAGTGTCCATTTGGTAAACCTTCCAATTGTTTTGAGCTGCTATAGATAAGACCATTCTAATGGTGTCCAATCTTGCCACATGTGAATGTTTCATTGTAGTCTATGCACAACTATTGTGTGAAGCCTTTAGCTACTAGTATTTCCTTGTATTTCTCTCTTTTTCCATCAGTGTTATACTTTTTCTTGTAAACTTATTTAACTCCAATCACATCCTTTCCTTTAGGAAGCTCTACTGGATCCCAAGTTTGATTCTTTTCTATTGATTGAATATCTTCATCCATGGCTGCAATCCAATTGTAATATTTAATGGCATCCTCAAAATAAATTGGATCAACTTGTGCTAAGAATGAAAAATTAGAGCATATATCATTATTTGCAACCTCTTTTATTTCATCATAAATGTCTCTTAGACTACATGTATTCTTTGAAGTGTTTATAGACCTTGATCTTAGTGATGCAAGTGTTGGATTAGAACTCACTGTTGTTATTACTTGTTGGAGTAGTAGGATTTGTAGTAATAGGTGCCCTAGAAGATGTTGTAGAAAAAATTGCTTGTGTTGTAGGATTCACAACTTGAGTTTCATTCTCTTGTGGAATACTAGCTACAATTGTAGTTGTTTTGTCTATGCTGCCATCCCATGCTTCTTCTTCAACAAACTCAACATCACAAATTATTATCAACTTCTTTGTGATAGGATTGTATAGCTTGCATATTGTTCACTCTATCCCACAAATATACACTTCTCTCCTCTATCATCTAGTTTCTTTCTCAACTCTTGAGGTATCAATGAGTATGCTACACATCCAAATACTCTCAAATGTGCTATATTATGCTTCCTTTTGCTCTAAGCTTCTTCTGGTGATTTATTTATCATTATTTTTGTTGGACATCTATTTAAAATGTATACGAAACATGCAACCGCTTCAGCCCAATACTAATTTGGTAGATGTTTTTTTTTTTATCATACTTCAAGCCATTTCCATAATTGTTCTATTCTTTCTCGCAACTACTCCATTTTTTTTAGTATAACTTGTTGTAAATTGTTTTCTTATGCCATTTTCTTTGCAAAATTTTTTAAAATCATTTGATATGTACTCTCCACCTTGATTCGTTCTCAATGTTTTTATATAATATCCACTTTCTTTCTCAACTTTTTCCTTGAACTCCTTAAAACAACAAATGCATTTGATTTGAATTTCAAGAAATAAACCCATACTTTTCTATTGAAATCATCAATAAATGTCAATAAATAGAGTTTTCCACTTATGGATGGTGTTTACATAGGTCCAAAAAGGTTTGAATGCACTATCTCAAGTGGATGATTTTCCTATAAGACTCCCCAACTAGAAATTTTTTCCTATGTTGCTTTTCCAATATGCAACTCTCACATGTTGTCTTAAGTGGCTCTATTGGTGGCAATCCATGATATACCATTATTTTCTTATATAACAACTACAACCGTATGAAGTTTAAATGCTGAAGCCTTAAATTGCATAGCCAAGATTCAATTTTGTATGAAGCTTTGAAAGATAATTCAACAACCTTTTGCAATCCTTGTGGCTCTAAGAATAGTTCACTTTGAATTCTAAGTGTAAACATCCTATTTTTTGTCTTTTCAACTTTTGCAATCAACCTATTATTTGGTTTCTTATCTAGAATAAAAAATTCACCATTTTCAAAGTATATTCTATATCCTTTTTGCACTAGTTTCCCAATGCTTATGAGATTGTGTTGCAATCCAGGGACATAGTATACGATAGAAATATGCTTCTCCTCACCTTGCTTAGTTCTTATGTTAATTGACCTTTGCCAATGGCTAAAACTAGGTGATCATTCCCCATTTTTACTTTTTATTTTACTAAATCATCAATTGCTGCAAATATCTCCTTGCTCCCACTCATGTGATTATTACAACCACTATCTAGGAATCATACTTCTTTCGAGCTCTCTTGTACTACATTGCATGTTACCAATGTGGTGGGGGGATTTCATTTGTAAAATGTGCTTTTTGCTTATTCATGCCATATTGCTTTTTCCTACATTCTAATGCAAATTCCCAAATTTATTGCAATAATGACATTAGATGTTGGATTTATCATACCTTTCTCCTTGATGATGGCTATGAGAATTTTTACTCCCCCTTCCTCTTGTTGGTGTAAAATGAGAAAGCAAACTTGATGTTGGTCTTTTGCTCTCAAATTGTGTATTTTCTCTTCCTCCTCTTGGTGTAAAATGTCCTCTACCTATGCTATAATTTGATCTCCCTCTTATTCTGCCAAATGAAAGCTGAGTTTTGAATACATTTTCCAATGATGATGTTCCTAATTGATTTAATCTTTTCTCATGTACTAAGAGTGATCCCATTAATTCATCTCCTCATAGCTGAATAAGATCTTTGGCCTCCTGAATGGCTATTACAACTAGATCAAACTTTGTAGGTAGACTTAGAAGTATTTTCTCTACAATCTATTGATCTCCAATGGTTTCTCCATAGGATCTAAGATTATTTACTATTGCCACTACATGAGTGAAGAATGAATCTATTGAATCTGTATCCTTCATTTGCATATTTTCAAAATACCTTCTAAGAATTTGTAATTTTTCTATTCTCACCTTGTTTATGTCTTGGTAAGTTGTTTGCAAAAATTTTCCATGCCTGTTTTGATCTTGTGGTAGTTGCAACTTTTGGAAAAGATTGATTCCTCCATTGCATGTTGAATGATAAACAATGCTTTAGCATCCTTCTTGTTTTCTTTCAACAAATCCTTCTCAACTTGTGACAGAGCCTAATAAGCTTGTTGGTCTTCTAGTTCAGGGAACCCATTTTTAACCAAGTCCCAAACATCGTGGGAGAAAAATAGGGTTTTCATTTTTATGGTCCAATAGTCAAATTTTTTTCCCTTAGAAGATTGGAATCTATGGTTGTGAAATACTTCCACTTGTTCTTGCCATGATTTTTCAAAATAAAATTTTCCTCTCACTGCTATTCCTCAGTTTCCTTTTCTTTAATTCTTTGTCTTTTTGTTTAAAGGAAACAAGCAATAAAGACTTCATAAACTTTTAACAGCTTCATAAAAATGAGAACTTCAAACCTCTTGTCTTTGTGTCTTGCTTAATTTTGACATTTTTAATACCTTGAAATACTGACAGCCATTTTCCTTTCTATGAATTCTTCTAGCCATCATGGCTCATATTCTCTAACCAAAAGCAACCTTCTATCAAGTCTTGTCTCTATTAATCTTCTTTTTTTGTGGCATTAATCTTGCAACCAACTCTTTCCTTTATTTGGCATCACTTTCTCCAATTAGTCCTCCAATGGTTTTTAGTTTTCTCTGATACCACTTTTCTATAGAAATGTAACACAATATACAACAACAAGATTAAAAATGGAACAAAGTTTTATATTAGAAACTAGGGGAAAGGACCCAGTTACCACCCCCCATTGAATTACCGCCACCTCCATGCTCACTTAACCCCCCAAAAAAAAATCACTTTGATCCATTAAAAAACTTTATTTTATTCAATAAATAATTACAAAAACACCAATAGCTACTCATTAAGTGCTAAAGTGAATGATTTGAGTGAATTTTAAGTGCTAAAACAAGTATAATTGATTGAAATTATAGTGGGTAGATACTAGGACATTAGGTGGCGGAAAATAGACAACACCTCTAAAAGGTGACTTTTTGACCTCCGCGCGCATATCCAATGCTCCCGCACTCAATTGAATTTCCCAAAAGCCAAAACCTTAGTTACAAGCACTTAACTCGTGAGCGAAAAAAACCCATTTTTTTTTTCCGATTCAATCTATGGTTTGAATTCTACAATTGCATGAAGTTATCCCTGGAGGATACTAGGTCTTCTCCCCTAAGAGGAGTTTTGTATTAATGCCTTGAGTAAAATAGAGTTGTCAATGCTCTTCACTAATACATTCATACCATATCAAAAAATAGAAATCCCGCCCTTAAAACTTTTTACCAAAATAGAGCATCATTTCAAAGAGACCACATAAGCTTCAGGAATACGCCAACAAAAATAGAAGAGTCTAGAAATATGAAGAAGAAAGTAGGAGGGAAGAAGAATTAAATGTAGAAGTTGGAGAGTAGTTGATGAATGAAGGTAGGGGAGATTAAATTAACTGAGCTGAGAGCACACGTACGCCAACACTTTCAAGATTCAATAGTTGGGGATAGTGTTGTGCCAGATTAGATTTCTGAGTATCAAGTTTCAATGGTAAAAACAATCCCATGGAGCTATTGTAGGAAATTCTAATTTCAAATATCATATTGGAATTTACATTGAAATTGGAAAATACAATTAGAAGTCAAAAAACAATTCACACAAAATGGAGCTACATGAGCACACACAAAAAGGTTGGTCAACTATGAGAGACAATGATCATTCTATTGCAAGTATGAGCTAGTCTGGTGGTGTTGTCATTAATGTTGTCATTGATGTCAACACAGTTCAGTATGTTGTAGATTGTACATGTATAGTTGATATGTTGTGAGTACATGGAGCTATCTTTATGTCATTGCAGAAGTACTGTGTTGATGAGTTTCCAAGTGCTTTTGAGAAAATTAGTAAAGAATATAAGTTAGAGTGATAAATGTGTTTAGATGTGCTCTGGTATGTGCTCTACATTTCTCCTATGTTGATCACATGCTGGTGTGGATCTAAAGATTTGATAATGGTTATCTTGTGGTGATATATCCTAAGTTTTAGCTTCTAGTGTGACAGTACATGAAATGTACATTCACCGATGTGTGAATTGTTCTAGCACAGTTGACCTTCTTTGGACTGAGGGAAATTTTTTTGCTCTACATTCCTCTGTTGTTTTGTTTCAGATATTGTGTATCTGGGATATGTCATGTCTTGAGATGTTGTTCTGTAGGCTTTGGAAAAGAAGGTTGAAGCTTGGTGATTTGAAAGTTATGTTTCAATGTTTCAGTATGGGTTTGCATAGTCTGGATGAACAGGTGAAAGGTGTTCAAAGTTTTAAGCATATTTAATTTCTTGTAGATGTATCTGAAGAAATATGAGATGTATTTTTATACATAATGAAGCGTGTTGTGGAGTTTGCATGCCGTCTTCTAATTGGGAAGTGTGTACATCAATGTTCATTTGTGTTTTCATTAGGTTTAGCTGACCTGGTGTTTACACTTCATTCGAATAATAAAATTTAATTAGTTGATAGGCTATTTTGTTTGAAGTTTTGGCCAAGATTTTTGTCATCCCAGCCGTGAATTGGTTTTACCGGTACCGGGGGTCTGTCAGCTATGTTAGGATTTAGGTGCCATCAACCTTGTAAATCCTTTAATTAATTATTCTCCAAAAGTTTTTTCAACATTTACCCATAAGAGGTGAAACCATTTAACCAACGGTGGTGAAAGAGACAATGTAAATGTAGTGTTACCATTACCGTTTGTCATTTAGGAAAATGACAAAATAGCTAGGCGTCCCACTTGGAATCTTCTAGAATGAGGTTTTTAGGATGTTGTAAGAGCACCTATGACATGTATGATAGTTGTCATAAGATGCTATGATAGTATGACATATTCCTATGACAAGTATGAAAAATTCCTATGACAGAATATGCTATCTTTCACCCTAGGTGCTCATGCATAAGTTATGCCTTATGACAGTTGTAAGAGCATATGTAAGAGGATATTCTTAGGGTGGCATGATCATTTCATGAAGGGAGGCGTGAGTTTTCTGAGGAGGTATTGGAGCCTATTTTTTGGTGAAACCATGGTGGTTTTCATCCTCACAAATCTCTTTAAATAGGGGCCTTGAACTAGAGTTATTCAATTTAGTTTTGCAGGTTTGCAAGGTAATAGGGTGCTGCAGGATTTTACAGGGATGATAAGAGAATTCTATTGCTGCATGTAATATTTCATAATATTAGTAATATACTTTCCTCTCTTTCGGTGGTGGAGTTTTTTCCCTTTGGGGTTTCTCCACGTAAATATGTTGTTGCATGTGTTATGATTCTTCTATCTCTCTCTCTCATTCTTTCTTCACACTAAGGCTAAAGGTTAATCTACATATGTCAGATTTGCATTCACCTATTTAAGTTTATATTGCAAGCTTTCTTCACCTTGATAATCAACACATGGTATCAGAGCTAATGGTTCTGTTAAGGAAGGGATGCTTTCCTTTTAAAGTGTTGAAGGTTTTTGCTGTAGTGGGAGCTTTTGTGTTGTGGGTTTTGAAAATTTGTGAAAGATTGTATACCATAGCCTCCAACTCTCATTAAGATATTGAGAAGTTCAATGGAACTAGTTATGAGATGTGGAAGTTGAAAGTGGAGGATCTCCTTGAGGAGAGAGATCAATGGTTACCCGTTTTAGTTGATAAGAAGCCATCTACTTCAACCTTGTCAGATGAAGATTGGAAGAAGTTAGACAAGAAGGATCGAGGGACCATTCGATTGTGTCTCATTGATTTTTTCCTCCTGAATGTCTCTTCAAAAGACACAACATACAAGCTTTGGAGGAAGATAGGTGAAATCTATCAAACTAAGAGATTTTATAACAAGTTGTATCTCAAAAGATGTTTATATTCATTAAGGATGAAGAATGGTGATTCTATTGCTGAATATTTGAATGCTTTTAATTTGATTATAAGTTAGCTTGCATCTATTGATGTTAAAATATAAGATGAGGATAAATGTATTCTATTGATTTGCCCTTTGCCAGAATCTTGGGAAAATTTAATTATGGTTATAACAAGTGGTGGTGCAGAACCTAAGATGGATAATGTTATTCCCATACTTCTTTTAGAGGAGATGAGGAGGAAGACCATGCATAGTGGCTCCCAAGATGCCTTGCATGTGCGAGGTAGGCCCAAGGAGAAAGGGCCTAAAGGGGATAAGAAGAAGGATAAGTCTAAAGGATGATCTAGGACCCCTAGAAAGAGCAAAGTGAAGTGTTGGAACTGTAGTAAATAGGGACATGTGAAGAAGGAATGTAGAAATAAGAAAATGAATGCAGATTCCTTCACAGAAAATTCCTCTGATAACAGTGATTTTGATGCTTTGATTATTTCAGCTAACACAGTTTGGAATGATGCTTGGCTTATTGATTCAGGTGCTTCCTTCCATATGACTCCTCACAAGAAGTGGTTTTCTACATACAAAGAATATGATGGAGGAGAGGTCTTCATGGGTGACAACAACTCACAAAAGATTGTCGGTAAAGGAAAGGTAAAGTTGTGTTTTAGTGATGGGAGGGTTAAAATCCTTGATGATGTTTTACATATTCCAGGACTTACAAAAAATTTAATTTATGTTTCCAAGTTGAATGATTCTAGAATGAATATGACATTTGACAAGTCTGGTTGTAGGATGGTAAGGGGAAGTTTGGTGGTTGCTAAAGGATCTCAAATAGGGAATATATTTATGTTACATGCCTCTACTTTTTGTAACTCCTCTTTTGTAACTAGCACTGAAAATGCATGTATGTTGTGGCACCATAGATTGGGTCACATTGGTGAAAAAGGTCTTAGGACCATACTTGATAAGAAACTAGTAGACGGTATTTCTGATTATTTTGTCGGTAAAAATGATTTATGTGAGGATTATGTGTTTGGTAAACAAAATAGGTCATCATTTCCTAAAGGAACTAATAAAGCTAATGGATTGTTAGAACTAATTCATTCGGATGTATGTGGTCCAGTGGATACAAATTCTTTGAGTAGATCACGTTATTATGTTTCCTTCATTGATGATTATTCAAGATATAGTTGGATTTATTTTATGCATACAAAATTTGAAGTTTTCACCAAATTTAAGGAATTTAAGGCATTGGTTGAAAATCAAATAGATTATAAGATAAAAGTATTGAGATATGACAATGGGTGTGAATATTGTTCTAAGGAATTTGATGAGTTTTGCAAACATGCGGGAATTGTTAGGCAAAAGACTACACCTTACACACCCCAAAAAAATGGGGTAGCAGAAAGAATGAACCGTACATTAATGGAAAGAGCTAGGAGCATGTTAAGTAGTGCTAAGTTAGATAAAGTTTTTTGGGCAGAAGCTGTTGGCACTGCTTGTTATTTAATTAACAGATTTCCTTGTAAAGCTCTTGTTGATAAAACACCTTATGAAATGTGGTTGGGTAAAAATCCTTCAGTTTCACATTTAAGGGTCTTTGGTTGTGAGGCTTTTGTTCATGTACCTAAAGAGAAGCGGTGTAAATTGGATCCCAAGTCTCAAAAATGCATCTTTGTAGGTTATGGTGAAAATATTAAAGGTTATAAACTTTGGAATCCACTAACAGGAAAGATGATATTTTCTAGAGATGTTATTTTTAGGGAATTTAGAGCTAACTCTGAAGATGAGCAACCAAAGGAAAATTCAAAAATAGTGCATTTTGAAACTAAGCAAGAAGATGCACATGTAGAAGAAAAGAGAGATGGACAAGAAGATGGAGAAGAAGAAGAGAGTTCTGAAGAATCTATTGTAACAAAAGAAGTTGAAAACAATGAGGATGAACATGAGGAGGAATCTCTTACTCCACCTTTGAGAAGGTCCACAAGACAATGAAATCTAGTTGATAGGTATAGCCCACCTGATTTTCATTGTAAATTTTATTTGATATGTACTGATGATGAACCTAGATATTTTAGGAAGGCTCTCTCTTCAGAAGAATGTGAGTCTTGGATGCAGGCCATGCAGGATGAGATGATGTCTTTGAAAAACTGTGACACCTGGGATCTTTTTAGTTTTCCCAAAGGAAGAAATGCCATTGGTTGTAAGTGGGTATATAAAAAGAAGTTTGGTGCAAATGGTAAGTTGGAATGGTACAAGGCTAGATTAGTGGCCAAGGGCTACTCCTAGAGAGAGGGAGTTGATTTTGGTGAAATATTCTCTCCTGTTGCTAAGTTAATTTCTATTAGATTCCTTTTATCCATTGTTGTTTCTTATGATTTAGAAATATAATAAATGGATGTTAAAACTTCTTTCTTGCATGGGGATCTCGAGGAAGAAATTTATATGCAACAGACTGACGGTTTTGTTGTGAAAGGAAAAGAACACTTGGTTTGTAGGTTAAAATGATCCCTATATGGTTTGAAATAGTCACCTAGGATGTGGTACCAGAATTTTGATGCTTTTGCATTAAAGATGGGGTTTTTTAGAAGTGAAGAGGATCACTTTGTTTATTTTAAAGTTATTGATGATCAGGTACTGATTATTGTCTTATATGTGGATGATATGTTGTTCATTGGTAACAATAAGGCAATGATTAAGGAACTTAAAACTTAGCTTTCTAGCACATTTGATATGAAAGATTTAAGGGCTGCTAAATATATTCTTGGGATGGAAATCATTAGGGATTGAGTTCACAGAAAGCTTTGGCTAAGTCAGAGTAAGTATATTAACACTATTTTGCAGAGGTTTAATATGCAGGACTGTAAACCAGTAAATATTCCATTTCTTGTTGGTACTAAGTTAAGTTTAGACATGTGTCCTGAATTGGATGATCATATTGATGAAATGTCTAAAGTTCCTTATGCTAGTGCTTTCGGTAGTTTAATGTATGCAATGGTTTGTACTAGACCAGATATAGCCCAAGCAGTGGGAGTTCTAAGCAGGTTTATGTCTAACCCTGGTAAAGAACAATGGAATTTTGTTAAAATGGTATTTAGATATTTGTGAGGCACTTCTAATTACTGTTTGGCTTATCATGGTACTAGTAATGTTGATAATTCATTGGACATACAGGGTTTCGTTGATTTAGATTGGGCAAGTGACTTGGATAGTCCAAGGTCCACTAGTGGCTATGTGTTTACTTTGTTTGGAGGTGTAGTAAGTTGGATGAGTAAAAGACAACCTACAGTTACTTTGTCCACAACTGAAGCAGAGTATATGGCTGCTACACATGCCTCTAAGGAGGCGGTTTGGTTATAGAGACTTGGTAATGGTATTGGTTTTCATTGCAGGATAGTGAGGATTGGATGTGATATTCAAAGTGCCATATGTTTGGCTAAAAATCCTATGTATCATGCTCGTACTAAGCATGTTGATGTTTAGTATCAATTTGTGCGAGAAATGGTTGAGAATGGATAGGTCTTGATTGAAAAAGTTGACACTTTGGATAATGTAGCAGATTCTCTTACAAAGCCAGTCACCACAGAAAAGTTCTCTTGGTGCAGAAAGGCCATGGGCCTTGATCACTGTACTTAATTCTATGTAATTGTATCTCTATGGGTGTAATTTAAAATGTATGATGTCAAGTGGGAGAATGTTAGGATTTAGGTGCCATCAACCATGTAAATCCTTTAATTAATTATTCTCCTAAATTTTTTTCAACATTTTCCCATAAGAGGTGAAACCGTTTAACCAACGGTGGTGAAAGAGACAATGTAAATGTAGTGTTACCATTACCGTTTGTCATTTAGGAAAAGGACAAAATAACTAGGCATCCCACTTGGAATCTTCTAGAATGAGGTTGTTAGGATGTTGTAAGAGCACCTATGACATGTATGATAGTTTTCATAAGATGCTATGATAGTATGACATATTCCTATGATAAGTATGACAAATTCCTATGACAGAATATGCTATCTTTGACCCTAGGTGCTCATGCATAATTTATGCCTTATGACAATTGTAAGAGCATTTGTAAGAGGATATTCTTAGGGTGGCATGATCATTTCATGAAGGGAGGTGTGATTGTTGTGAGGAGGTATTGGAGCCTATTGTTTGGTGAAACCATGGTGGTTTTCATCCTCACAAATCTCTTTAAATAGGGGCCTTGAGCTAGATTTATTCAATTTAGTTTTGCAGGTTTGCAAGGTAACAGGGTACTACAGGATTTTACAGGGATGATAAGAGAAGTCTATTTTTGCATGTAATATTTTATAATATTAGTAATATACTTTCCTTTCTTTCGGTGGTGGAGTTTTTTCCCTTTGGGGTTTCTCCATGTAAATCTGTTGTTGCATGTGTTATGATTCGTCTATCTCTCTCTCACATTCTTTCTTCACACTAAAGCTAAAGGTTAATCTACATATTTCAGATTTGTATTCACCTATTTAAGTTCATAGTGCAAGCTTTCTTCACCTTGATAATCAACAGGCTGTAGGGGAGGGCACCTTTTTTTTGTGGTGACATGGGCATTGGTTATTACATGGGTTGGTGGCAGTGGAGAATGATGTTGTTGTAATGGGGAAGATGAATGGTAAGTGTTCGACGCGGACTTTTGCAAATACATGGGTTGGTGGCGGTGGAGGTGGTCTCCTCGAAAGGCGAAAGGTGAATGGTAAGTGCTTGCTCACCTTATGATTAATGTATTTTTTGGTTGTTGTACGATGGAGGCAGACGAAGTACATGTAAATAGATGAAGTAATGCGATATTGAATGTAGCAGTCTGGGAAAGTATACCTTGATTAAGTTGTATTGTGAAAACAACAATTGTGGTGTTAGTTTTGTGGCAGATGACTGTGAAAAAAATTGTTGGCTTCAGCTCCATCAATGGTTTGAAAGCGTCTTATGCTAGATTGAAAAATGGTGTTCTCCATAATTTGTAAGTCATTTTAGATGGGCGGTTTGCATGGATGGTTAATTTATTGTCTATTTCTTCTTGTCAAATGTTTGTATATCTTTGGTGTTATACCCATTGTGGAGATTTGAAAGACAATATCATTCTGCATCAATGAAGGAATTACAATTAAATGTTCTTTATTTTGTAAAAAAAATATGCTTAAGGTTAATAATTTGTTTGTCATTTTTTTATGGTTTTGGTTATATGTGTGCATCTTTCACATTGTAGACATCATGATAGGAGCAATTTTGATTAAGTCGCATTTTCGAAACAACCATTGTGGTATTGGTTTCATAGGAGGCCATTGTAAAGATCCTTTCCTGCAGCTTCATTGGTGGATTAATTGCAGACTATTGTAAAAAACATGTCCTTTGGCTCCATCACTAGTTTGATAGCATGTTGTTTGCAAACCATTTTATGCCAGATTGAAAAATCTTGTGCTTTGGAATCTATAAGTCCTTTTACATGGGTAGTTTACATAGATGGTTCATTTATTGTTGATGTCTTCTTATTATATGTTTGTATCTTTGGTGTTATGCCCATTTTGGAGTTTCAAAAGATATTATCATTATATATGAATGGAGAAATTGCACAAAAATCTTCTTTCTTTGTTTAAAAAATATGGTTAGGGTTAGTTATTTGTTCGCTCTTGGTCTATTGTTTTGGTTGTTTGTGTGTATACCCATTTTCAAGATTTGAAAGAGATTATCATTCTCTTTCTTTCTTCTGTCAAAAAATATGGTTGGGCTTGGTTATTTACAAGTTGTTGGTCTATTTTTTTGGTTGTCTATGTGTATCTTTGGCATTGTAGCCATTACCATGGGAGCAATTGATTTAGCTATGTGTAGGGTTTAGAGTTGTATGAAAGCATTAACATATTGGAGATAATTACTTTGGTGTCTATCCAGTATTATTATAGCAGGTATTTTACAATTTCTCTATTTGTGGTGATGTAGCTCAAACTTTTAATGAAGCTTGTGGGGTTATACTAATTTTCACATGGGTTCTTTGCATATATGATCTCCAAAAACTATGGTTAGGGTTAGTTATTTTTTTTCTCTTGGTCTATTGTTTTGGTTGTCTATGTGTATAGCCATTTTCGATATTTGAGAGCAATTATCATTCTCTTTCTTTCTTCTGTCAAAAAATATGGTTGGGCTTGGTTATTTGCATGTTGTTGGTCTATTGTTTTGGTTTTCTGTGTGTATCTTTGGCATTGTAGCCATTACCATGGGAGCAATTGTATTTATCTATGTGTAGGGTTTAGGGTTGTATGAAAGCATTAACATACTGGAGATAAAATTACTTTGGCGGTTGTCGAGTATTATGTTAGGAGGTATTTTACAATTTCTCTATTTGTGGTGATGTAGCTCGAATTTTCAATGAAGCTTGTGGGGTTATATTGATTTTTACATGGGTTCTTTGCATAGATGATTGATGTATTGTCAATGTCTTCTTTTTTTTATGTTTCTATCTTTTGTGTTATACCCATTTTCAAGACTTGAAGGAGATTATTGGTCTTTGGGGGTGGAGACTGTGTAGTTAAATCTTCTTTGTTTCATGAAAAAAATATGGATAGGGCTACTAATTTTTGGCTGTTGAGTGCTATTCTAATACCTCTTTTACAATTTCTTTATTTCTCTATAATATTTAGTAAAGTGGAGGGTTGTATTAATTTTGTATAGATTATTGCTATGTATTGGGTTTAAGAGTTGTATTTAATGTGGCTTCATAGAAATTTTAGTTAAATCTTCTTCCTATCTTCAAAAAGATATGGCTGGGTTGAGTGATTTTATTGGCCCTTGTTTATTCATACATATGCAGATACATATATACTTTGTGCATCTTTGCTATTGTACACATGGTTTGTTTTTCATTTTCAATGAAGCTTGTGGGGTTATACTTTGTTATACATGGGTGTTTTGCATAAATGATTAATTTATTGTTAATTTCTTCTTGTTATATGTTTCTTTGGCTTTATACCTATTACCATAGGAGCAATTGTAGTTAAATGTACTTTCTATTGTGGTTGGTCTACTATATTGATTATCTCTATATATCTTTGGTGTTGCAGCTATTATCATAGGAGGAATTATAGCTATCTATGTGTAGGGTTTAGGGATTTATGAAAAAATTCACATATTGTTGATAAAATTGTGTTGGTGGGTGTTTACTGTTATCCTAATAGCTCTTTTTACAATTTCTCTATTTGTATATGATATTTAGTGTTAGGTGATGTAGCTCGAATTTTCAATGGAGGTTGTGGCCTTATATTGATGTTTGGATAGGTGTTTTGCATACATGATTAATTTATTGTTAATGTGTTCTAATAAGTTTCTATCTTTGGCATTATAGCAATTTTTGAGACTTGGAAGAGACTACTACTCTTTGCGGGTGGAGAAATTGCAGTAAAATGTTCTTCCTTTCATGGAAAAAATATGGGTAGGGTTACTAAAATTTGGCCGTTCAGTATTATGCTAATAGGTCTTTTACAATTTATGTATTTTTTCATATTATCAAAGATATATGGTTAGGCTGAGTGATTTTTGTAGCCCTTCTTTATTCTTTGTAGTTATGGTTGTGCAACTTTGGCTTTTTATAGTTAAATCTTGTTTATCTCGTTGTTGGCCTACTATTTAGATAATATTCCTATATCTTTCGCATTGGGAGTTCTATTTACCATGGGTTTAGGGAAATTGAAATTAAATCTTTTCCCTTCTATGAGAAAATAATGGTTGGGGTGAGTAATTTTTGTGGCTTTGTTTATTGTTTTTAGTTATCGCTATGCATTTTTGGCTTGACACCCATTGCTATAGGGGAAACTTTAGTTAAATCTTCTCAATTTTATCAAAAAATTCGAGCTGCATTGCCTCACACTAAATATTATAGAGAAATAGAGAAATTCGAAAAGAGGTATTAGAATAACACTCATGTATCTTGGAGTCTCAATAAAGTGTGTATATGTATATATATATATATATATGGCATCCAAAAAATTCATCACCAACAATTCATCGAAGGAAAATTCACTGCCATGGAAAATTCACGGCCAAGTAAAAATCACTACCATCATTTCACCAAGTTTTTGAAATATGTATTAAATAATATTGGTGAATTATTGGCTGTGAATTTTACTTGGCAGTGAATTTTTCGTAAGTGAATTTTCCATGGTGGTGAATTTTCCTTCGGTAAATTACTGGTGATGAATTTTCCTAGATCCATATATATATATAAGAAGGCTCTTTCAACAATGTGATTTAGTCAATATACTTTCTCACACATTTTGTAACAAATCAATGTTAAAACTGTCGAGCCTGCTATCAAAAGGAACAATTAGTAGAGGCTAAGTCACATGAATAATAAATTAATTATTTATACAAAATACCCATGTAGACATACACATATATACATGTAAACATATAAACATATATATATATATACATGTATTTATATATACATATATATATATACATGTATTCATATATACATATATATACATGTATATATACATGTCTACATATGCATACATATATACTTGTCAACATACAGATACTCATATACATGTAGACATAGAGATATATATACACATGTACACTAAATTAATAATTGACGTAAAATTACCATGTTCTCAATTTTATACGTAACACCAACCCCACCCCCCCCACCCCCCCATATAGTTGTTCCATATGGTCAGTACCTAAGGCATGCCTTGGGTGGCCCCTACTATTCTATGGCTAGTTTGTTACTTACTTCTTTCTCGCGTGTAGTAAAAGCACTTACAGATTATGTGGCACAACAACCTTAACTCCCCCCAAGATGCTATAGGACGGAGTAGAATGTGACGAGTTTAACAATGGTCTGCTACTGAGCAACACCGCACTCGCTATTTGCACAATGCATCTTAATCAATATAAAACCCTGGAACCTACTATCAACAAGAACAATAATCACCGAACGAAAGGCATGAACAATAAATAATGTGTTATCAAACCAACACCACAATTGCTCTCTCGACAATGCAACTTAATCAATACACTTTCTCGCACATTTCATAGTGCATCAGTGTTAAACCCCTTCAACTTGGTATCAAAAGTAACAATAAATAGAGAACTAAAGACTTGAACAATAAATTAATTATTTATGCAAAATACCCATGTAAACATAGAGATATAACTACATGTAAACATATAGACATATATATACATGTATACATATATATGTATGTATACATGTAGATGTACATGTGTATATGCATGTCTACGCATGCATACATATATACATGTATACATATACATACATACATATATATATAGATGTACACACACACATGTGTATATACATATAATTTCTCATAGGTTTTGCAGCACATCAGTGTTAAAAACCCTCCAGCCTGCTATAAAAAGGAACAATAAGTAGAGCCCGAAAGGCATGAACAATAAATTAATCATTTATGCAAAAATACCCATGTAAAACATGCACATATATATATACATGTAAACATATGGACATATATATACATGTATACATATATATGTATATATACATGTACAAATATGTGCACACATGCATAGATATATACATGTAAACATATACATACATATACATACACAACTATATATAGATGAAATTAGTTTGCTCGATGTTATATAGTAAATATCTTTTTCATATATTTTTTATCCTTTTGGTATTTTCCTATAATATTGAGTGCCAAATAATGCTGCTTGAATTATCAATTGGAAAGTGAATTGTTATATAGATTGGTCTAGGTACGATATAATTTTATCTCTCTCCTGCCTTTATATTTATTAGTGTTGGAAGCATATCTATATTTATTTTTTTGTTAAACAAGTGCAATCAAGGAAAATGCACATCATCACAACGCATGGATAGAATAATTAAGGAAAATATATTTTCAAGTCTTTGAAAAGATCAGTGCATGTCTACTTCCATGTCTACATATATGTATGTATGGATAAATATATGTATGTATGTATCTATGTATGTGTGTGTGTGTATATATATATATATATATGTATATATGTATATGTGTACGTATGTGTATATGTGTGCATATATGTATATGCCGATGTAGATATATATATGTGTATGTGTATGTGTATGTGTATATGTATGTATGTATGTGTGTATATATATATGTATACATATATTACGTGGTTTGGTGGTTGTGGAGGTGGTGACCTTGATACACGAAAGGTGAATGGTAAGTGTTTTCTCCTGCGGGGGTTAATGCATTCTGTTGTTGTAGTGTGGAAACGTATACTTTGATTAAATTTCATTGTTCAAACAACTATTGTAGTGTTATATATATATATAATTTATTTCTCGTCTGTTTCAACTCCTACCATAAGGAAATCTTCATTATGGTAGCTTGTGCCTTGTGTTATCCATTTGAAAAAAAGTTTTGTGAGGATAATATATTGACTAGGTTGAATTGTTGAAAGCCAAATTGTTGTGTTGGTTTCATAGAAAATCACTGCCTCAGATGTGTGGTCCTTGTTGGTTTAATAGTAGATTGCAGCCACAATGGATGTTTCGACAATGCAACTTAATTAATGTACTTCCTTGCACATTATGCAAAAAAATTGACTTGCATAGGGTGGAATTAATATTATAGAGCAACACAGAAATTGTGGAACAACTATTGTACAACTAATCCTATTCATGGTTTTGCTGATGAAAATCACATTGGAAACTTCAAACAGATAAGAAACCCTCTACATATCCATATATATACAATCCCTCCTATTTTAATTTGTGTGGTTCTTCACTGTTTCCCTAATAATCTTATTAGAATTTGTGTTTTTCTCTATAATATGTATATATGTATATATACATGTATATGTGTGAATGTACATATATATATGTCTGTATATATATATATATATATATATATATATATATATATATATATATATATATATATATATATATATATATATATGGGAAAATATATTGGTTGGGTTGGTTTGTTGAAATAGCCATTGTGGTGTTGGTTTGGTAGAAGATTATTGTAAAATTCTTCAAATATAGAAGAGCTGCCTACAATTGATAATGACAATGTGGGGCTTGTCTCTTCAACAAAAGATATTTGTAAATGTTGCTCATTGGTGAATAATTATTTCACAAAAAATTATGGAACTAGAATTTACAAGACAGTTGTTACATAGACTGGTTGTCTTCTATTAACATGTTTCATGATATTCTTATGCCCTCATCTGTTTAACTATCAATAACTTTCATGATATTGTTTTCCACTCATCTATTGTAAGCTACCTATGGCAGAGTATTTTATTTTTCTTGTAAGAAGGATTGTTTTGTAATCTTTAACATGCTTAATTTGTTTGGATGGAAAATGTTATCATTCAAATATATTGGTGTATATATAGATAAATAGATACATGTGTACCTATGGATATATATCTACTTATTTGTGTTTTCCAAAATGTCTAAATAGAGGAAAAATTGAACCCATATATGTATTTAAGGATTTATATTCTTCTTGCTCTAAATTCCGTTGTTTCTATTAAGAAAGATGAAGCAACAAGTAGCAATATATACAAATGCTTGCATATAGGCATTTATACAAATATAGAAAGAAGATTGTATGCATTCTAAGTTCTCCACTACTTGGTATTGAATGTTGGAATACATTAATCTTTGATTTTTTACTATGGTATAGAGTTGTCAATGAGTCAAATACAGTTGGAAGATTCCTTGCCTTCAAAGGATTCTACAACTATGTCTGTGGATCGAGGTCCATGGATGGGTCTCCAGAGCCCCCAAAAATTGACTTGGTGTCAACTTGTACACCTAATGTTGCAGAGTATGGCTTTGAGGATTCCATCCACTAGCCTACAGACTCTAATTCTGTAAGTTTGGATTCATTTTTCGTTGTACCTGTTGCAAGCTTTCTCTTATTGTTTCGTACCTTTCTTGTTGTTGCTGCTTGATTGGAATTTAGGTGTATACATATATAGCTAGCCCTAGTAGAAGATATAGATATGAAAGTAGACATGCATTGATCTTTTAGAGGATATAGATATGAAAGTAGACATGCATTGATCTTTTTGATCACATAATAATGTATCTCTTCACAGCCTTCGTTTTCATTGCTCATTTTATTGATTTGGTGTGATGATGTGCATTTTGTTTGATTACACTTGTGTTTGTAGGTTACAAAGAAAGATCTAACTCTAAATCCATTTGCAATTCATTCCATCAATGTTGGCGATGTTGTTTCCTCTCTGGTCCTTCAACTTTTGTACTTCAAAAAATTTGGTAATGATGAAGGGCAGGCTGAGTGATACAAGGGTGTCTTGTCTAATGGCCACCATTTGCAAATAGGAAGTCTCCCTTCCAAATGCAATGATATGTTGTTTATAGGTGCCTTGAAAATAGGGTCACTTGTATGTTTAAAAGACTACGTCTGTAGGAATATCCAAGATTCAAGGTGGGCTGCATTGTTTGTTGTCTATGTTAAAAAATTATGTCTTTCATTTCTGCCTCATATAATTTGTCTAATACATTATTTTTCTTCTTTTCTAGGGCCTTAATCATATCCAACTTCGTTGTAATTATTCCTGATTGTCAAATTACTGGGACCCCTAGGTATTTTTTCAAGCAGCAAGAAGAGAAAATGTTGTCACCTGACTCACCTTCTCCTTCAAAACGAGCCCCTAAATTTCATTTGCAGGTGTCCCCTAAAAAACAAAACAGCCCTCCAAAGGTTAGACCTATTAAAGCTTTGAACATTTAACAAAAATTTTAGACAGTGAAAGGGTTTGTAACACATATTAGGGAGATGCGTCATTTTCAGAAACAAAGAGGTGAAGGGCAACTATTTAGTTTTGACATTATAGATGTGGAGGGGACATAAATACGTATTACTTGTTTTGATGATATTGTTGAATTGCATTATGGTTGAGTTGAGGTGGGGTTTACTTATTTAATATCGAGGGGACTGGTTAAAGAATCCAATAAAATATTCAATAAATTAAATAGTAAGATTCTTGAGATTCTTTTCAATCAAAAAACAACAATAAAATGATTTGAAGATGACATTCTTGTCCTTAAAAAAAACTGCTTTCATGTCGGTTAGTGAAATAAGCAACTATAGTGATAACAACTTCATTGATATTATTGGAACTGTGGTACATGTTGGGTACATTTCAACTATTCATAGGAGAAATGGATCTGAAACAGTTTGATGAACTATTAAACTATATGATGTCTCTGCTTCTTTCATTGATGTTAATTTGTGGGGCACAAGCTGGCAAGAAAAAGGTGATAACTTGCACTAGATGTACCTTTCTGGTGAAATAGTGATTGTTGCTATCCGTAGTGGATGTGTAGGCTACTTTAATGGAAAATTTATCAGTACATCAACATGAATAGTCCTTGAAATTAACCCTTCTATTCCTGAGGAAAACACTCTTAGATCTAAGGGGCCAATTAAAGTAGACCAAGTATCTTCAACTTCTTTTGTACCTTGGAGGTTGCATCCTTCAAATGATAGAGTTACTATTGCATTTATCCTAAACAACTGCCTCCATTTGGGAGAAATTTTTGAAGCTATTTTTAAAGCAACCATTCAAATTGCAAAAAACAAGTCTTTTTGTTACCCTACTTGCCCCTTGTTGGTTAATGGTAAAGAATGCAAAAGGAAATACACACACCCTCGTGTTGATGTTTGGTTTTTTGATCATTGCTAGATAGAAATTGAGGAATGCAACTTTCGCTATCTTCTACAGTTAAAGATGCAAGACCATTTAGGCAGCCTTTGGTGTGTTGCTTTTGATGAAGTTGCCACTAGTTTGTTGCAGATGATAGCAAAAGATCTCTACGCATTGCAGGACAACTCTGACTCTACAACAAATCATGTTGCTATTATTAAAGGCCTTGTTTGTAAAGCATATATCTTTACTGCTTTCATTAGAACAAAAATGTATAATTCAAAGGAATGCCTAAAAACAACAATTTCCAAAGCAACAAAAGTTGATTTTAAAGAAAAGTGTAAACTATTGCTTGCAGACATAATGAAGATATCTACTCCTACTCCAGGAAAAAGGCTCCACTAGTGAGCCTACACTTTGACTGCTCTTTTGCAGTTCTGATCATTTCTCATAGCTTTGACTTTTAAATGATGACTACGACATGCTAATACTTCTATTTAAGAAATATGGACATAATTTATACCTATGTTTGCATCTACATATTTGCATGTTTATTGACCTGTCATCTTTTTTATTATAGCATGGTGCATCAATTTTGTTGTCATTCTTTCTTTTGAATATTTCAAATTAGTTGGATGGTTATATGATATGTTTACACAGATTACAATTTGAAAGACAACTAAAAAATTTATTTCCACGTATATTTCAAATATTTTCTATACACACAATACTTGACAATATATTTTAATATATATTAAATATTTTGTATATGGATAATCATTGAGATTAAACTTCTTTATGTCACATTTAAAATCCACATGAATCATATGAGTTTTTTCATTATGCTAAAATCAAGAGTGATAAATTGTTTATTGCATCAGTTTAATGACATTACATATTTGATTTAAAGTTTCTTTGAATGTTAATCACTCTTGGTTCTTGGTTTCCATTCACATACAAATTTAATGAAAAATATATATATATATGTGCTTCCAAGTCTAATAAATATCAAAATTAGGCAAGAGATATACTTATCTCGTGCCTAGACCAATCTATATAACAGTTCACTTCCCAATTGAATATTCAAGCTATTATAAAGACATTTACTATATAGTGGCTGCCTTCACAATTGTAAATTTATGATTTCTTTGCAAAGCTTATTCAACAATGAGGAACATTTAGGGAGATCATTTTTTAAAGAGGTAAGGTCTAGGTTGTGAGTAAAAGTCGTCAAGAAGTGTTCTCTATTTGTTGATAATATTTAGTGTCAGGTACATGAAGAATGGAAGAGGTGAAAAGATTAGTAACCCTAACCATATTTTTTTGGAGAAACAAATAACATTTAACTAGAACTATTCATATGGTAATAACTATAATGTCAATGCTACATAGAGATAACTAGAAGCGATAAACAAAAGGGAAAAAATATGTTTGTAGGTATATGTATATGTATATGTATATGTACATGTGCATATATGTATATATATGTGTATGTATATGTATATGTATATGTATATGTATATGTATGTATATGTATACGTATATGTATATGTATATGTATACTTATATGTATGTGTATATCTATATGTATAATGTTGATTTAT
Source organism: Sequoia sempervirens (assembly GCA_007258455.2). Classification (NCBI taxonomy): domain Eukaryota; kingdom Viridiplantae; phylum Streptophyta; class Pinopsida; order Cupressales; family Cupressaceae; genus Sequoia; species Sequoia sempervirens. The sequence continues at coordinate 7,994 of VDFB02321490.1, read as the reverse complement.
AGAATTCTTTGTTTGTATTCCTTTCAGACATATATAGTCTTCTTATAATATAGGGGAATTCGCTACTCATGATTTCTATTCATTCAGAGAGCCTCACGGGGTGAATTTCCCTATACTACCTCAATGGAATGGTGGCGAGAGTTTCAAAATCTGAAAGAGCAGGTCACAAAGATTCTTTGGACAAACTGACAAGCTCTCGACCATAGGATTTTAGCACAGAATACGAACAACAACATGACGTGTTGGCATCCTAGAGGAGCGCTGACATCTCGTATGGACCAGAGAACAAGTTTAACACATAAAATGCTTAAATGACTACTAGCAAATAGATTACTAAGTACTGACTGAATGTAGGAAAATGAAAAAATGCAATAAAGTGGTAGAACTTAAGTAAAGTAAAGAATAAATGATGAGGATAAGGAGAAGAAAGGAAATACTTACAACCATGTGAGTGATGAAGCTTCCAGCTCATGAGCATCTTCAATACCTGCACACAAGAGGTAGAGAGAAATTGTTGGGGCTATATAGAGGCCTGCCTTAGTCAGACCTCGTTTTGGTGTTCCCACCTCCATGGACAACCAAATAGATAAAGAGAAAAGTAGAAAGGAAGTAAAGAGCACTAAAGCACTACAAAATAGTGTTATGCTAGTCAACCAAGTAATAGAGGAGAGGAGTGAAAGCTTACCACCTCCACCAAGAGCACTCAAGGCTACTTGGGGGAGAAAATGAGAGGAACTCAAGCCTCTGCTACAATGGTGTTTTGTTCCACACTTGCTCTACTAAAGCGGTGGAGTGTTGTTGTTGTTGTTGTGAAGTGTAAAGTGTTTGGAGAGAGATTGTGAAGCTTGTGTATGAAGTCCTTCCAAAAAGTGATGAATGGATCCCAAAATACTTGTTCAAGGGATGAATATGAAGAAGGGATAAAGAGAAATGGCCATATTTGGGTCGGTCAGTCAAGGAGGGTGTTACAAATCGACCTCCAATGGGAAGTGTAATGCCTTTGTAGGCTCTAGATGTGAGAATCTATAAGGGACGTAAGCGCATCATGTAGATGTCTATGCGCCATGTGGGCATCCTTGACAAAAACACCTCCACAGACGCTCAAAATAAGCACCAAGTGTGATGCAAGCAATGGGCTTAGGTGGAATTAAACCTCTAAACTTGGTTCTCTAAAGTGAATAAAGGAAAAAAGGGGATTTGCACATGGGGTGAAAATTCGCTCTTATACACTTCTATATATTCCATTTTTTCCTTTGGTTGCATTGCTCGATGGGTGCAGAATGCTCAAAACCTCCCATGCACTTCCACTAGTTTGTCAATTGGATGTTCAACAAGTGTTGTGTTCTGCAATCTTCACTATGTCATAAACATATTATTGTTGTAGGTTGTTTTCCCTCTACCTTTTTGGCCATTTCATACACACCTAACCACAGATATATATTGTGATAGTTTTGTTTTCTAAATTTATAATTTACTAGCTTATGGGTTTAATCCTTCAGTGCAAAGCAAAGTTGTACACTTGCCCCTTTTCTTTCTACATGGTTACATACATTCCAAAACATACCAAAATTAGGTATGTCTATACAAATATTCCTATACATTGTATGATTTGAAACAAAACCTTTGTTGTTTCTTTGTTCTCTTTCTTTAAACAAAATTTTTTGTATTTCATCTATGGAATTCCATTTTCTACAGTTATTTATGAGGAATTCCCTTTTCCTAAAAGTTATTAGAGCCAAAAGAGCTCTAAGAAAATGAATATATGTATTGGAACATAGAATTTTTTTAGCAAGTTCACTATTCTCAGGAACCATGCAATTTTCACTGCTTACACATATATATATTCATCTGTAATAGAGGAATTGTATGAAAATTATCACAATAAAACTTATTTGTTACTAAATATTATACACAAGAATTCAATTCCCCTGTATTGAGTCAACCAACTACACCATTGCCAACCCATGTAATTACCAAGGTCCATGTCGCCTTAAAAAAAAAAACCACACAAGTTACCATTAGTTGCAGCTTTCTTGACATTAGAAAATCCAATTCATCCACACCACAATGGTTCTTTTGATAGTACGGCTTAATGAAAGTGTGATTTCACACATGAGAACATTCAATATAGCATTTACTTCCCCCTGCAACCTCATATGCTAATGGGAAGATGCATTCATGTTCGTGCCAACAAAACACTTGCCATTCACCTTCCCTATTACAACAGCACGATTCTTCACCACCGCCAACCCACGTACCTACGAGTGCCCACGTCACTACAAAGCAAAGAAACAGTGCCCTCCCCACTGGAAAATTTGTAGCTACATTCTTGGCCACGAAACCCATATTGCCTTAATTAGAAATTCAAGCTACATTTCCTAGGAGTAGATTTAGTACTAAAATAGAGAATTTGGAAAAAAGCTATTCCATAATGTTTGCAATAGGTATAATGAAAAAGGACGGCCCATAGACTGCTCTCCATAGTACATTTTTCCATGTTCCCATAGTTTCCTTCTCGTCTTCCCGAGGACATATATTTATTAGGCGAAAGAAACAAGATTTAACTACTATTTCTTCATCCATATAGAAGTACAACATGAGCCACCTATGCAAAACTAATTTTACAAAATACCCATGTGAAATCACTTATGCATTATGCACCACCACACTTTCGAAGCCCTCCAATTTGCTAAAAAATGGATCCATATGCAATGATTTTAATAATAGTCTTCTACCAAACCAGCAACACGATGTCCCTTTCAATAGGATAACTTTATCAAAGTAAACTTTCCCATATTGAAACATTGAATATAAATTATACTCTCCCACACACCGGCATTCAATATTGCATTTACTTTGTCCACTGCCATTGTGCAATGACAGGAAACATTGGGCCTTTCTTGAACAAGTGCTTGCCATTCACATTCCCCCTATCTAGTGCACCATTCTCGACTACCACCAGCCCATGTAATTACCAACACCCACGTCACCACAAAAAAAAAATGGTGACCTCATCGACACCCGACAGATCCCCCTCACTGAAAAATTGAATTTGTGGTTGCACTAACAAAAATCCTTGCAAAAAATTCAAACAAAAACCCCCGACCCATGTAATTGCTAAGCTCCACCCTCGTGCCAAAAGAAACTTGCCACTCATCTTCCACCTATCCAACCAACCCATGTTTACATATAGAGAACTAGGGAAATTTTAACATAATTGTATATACATCAACAAATGTGTGTATCCTTCCGACTTCCCAGATCAACTATATTCAAACCCAATTCCCCAGGGCAGTGCCTATTTTCTCTATGTTATGCAACAATTATATGATGTAATGATTTGTGCCAAATGCATATAGAACCACAAGCTTAATTGGAAATTTAAGCTACATTGTTTGGTATTCAATATAATGAACAAAAGATTTATAGAAAATACCCATGTAAAATGACTTACATAGTTCACAACACAACAGTTTCGAAACTCTTAGATTTTTTATAGAACAAAGTCAAGGATTACTATTCTTCCAATAGCCTCATATGCAAGCAACACCACAATGGATCTTGTGACAATGCAACTTAACCAACACATTTTCTTACCTTACAAAGAAAAATAACAATGGAAAATAACAGTTTGTTATAGGAAGCTTTGAACAGATGACGGGAAAAGAGTATCATGCAACATATTGGTAGAATCCAACCAGTCTATGTAATAGTCGTAAGACGTATTAAGATGATACTTAAGATTCAGATGTATTTCGCTCTCCAGTGTTTCCCTATTAGTTCTTTTACAATTTGCATGTTTCTCTATATTATTTAATGGTAAATAGTGGAGCCCAAATTTACAATATATGCATCTATATATATATATATATGTATATTCATGCGTATATATGTATCTATATATGTACATGTATATATGTCCGTGTATAGATGTATATGTATATATATGTACATGTATATATATGTTTTCGTATATGTATATATATGTATTGTGGTGTAATCGCGTAGCAGAAAGTAAATGCAATATTCAATGTTATAGTGTGGGGAAGTTACTGCAAAATATGCAAGAAAATATATTGATTCAGTTGCATTTCCAAAAGAGCCATTATGGCATTATCAATATGTAACACATACTGTAGAATCAAATGCTTTGTTCTTATCAACATGTCAATACTACACGAATCAATGCTATAACTGTATAGTCGTCATTTTTACAAAGCATAGACAACACGTATACATGTTGCTTTAAACTCTACTTATAATAATAGTCTACATAATTACACATAAACATAATATACAAACCTGTTTAGATATACATATGTATGTATATCATTGTCTACATATATGCATATATATATCTTCCTATACAGGTATTTTTATATATCAATTAGGGAATTGAGTACATATAGATATGTGCATATGTATCTCTCTATCTACCAAGGGACTCAATACAATTTTCCTCTTTTTGTGTGATATTTACTATCAAACAAGTGTTGTTCTAATACCTGTTATATAATTCCTCTATTATTTTTCAATATGTACTATGAAATAATGTAGCTTGAATCTTATATGAATATGTTTCATGATATCCTTTTCCCCTCATCTATTTCAAGCTTTATAGATACTGTGTGATTAAATGCTCTCTTCTTAGGAAATAACAACTTCAAACAAATAGCCTATCAGCTAAAGATATAAAGTTCAACAGATAAGAGACAATGCAACTGTTGTTATCTTTTGCAGTTAAAGCTACAAGTGCATTTAGTCAATTGTTATAGATATTACTTGTGTTGTGTGAATATATTTTATTTTATTCTTTCCTTTATTGTCCATTCTTCTATATATTCCACTTACGAATATTGTTCTAACTATCTTCAAATCATATTATGCTTTTTCTATACTAGGATATCTCTTCTCTGTGTACTTCTTAACCCACAAAAAATGGCACAATGTTATAGAGTTTGGTTCAAAACACCCATCTTTTTGCACATTCTAGTCACCACACATATATATCAAGATGATCATGGGTTTAGTGATTTTTGATTCTTATATACATAGACACACAAATTCTCACATGCACTTGTCCATGAAAAAAAGTACTCTATTCTATTCATTGCAAGTATTTGTCATTGTTTCGACAACTCTCTTTTGAAAAGTTTTAGTGCATTACTTATACACAGTTGTTTGCTAGTATCCCATGTATTCAAAATATCCCATTTTATCTCTTTCTATTTAAAACAAACAATGCTAACCTATTTTAATATGTGTATATTTTTTCCTTTCTAATGTTGCACAAAAGCAATACACACCGATCTATGTGGCTATGACTAGCAACTAGACACCAATATCATTTTCTTCTAAGCAGATATTCAAACTGTTCATAACATCACACTATTTATTCTCGGAAGCACATGAGAGTGGTGTTTGTTGTTCCATTCCACTAAAATGAGCATTTTTTACAATACTATTGACCCAACACCACACCACTAGCAACCCGCATTCTTGCCATGATCCACATTTCAATTAAAGAATGCAGGTCAAGTCACTGCCCATATAAGTTGTCAAGGACAAGATTTAACTATGATAAAACCATGCATAGAGAATGATTATGTGTTTCAAGTCTCCAAAATGGGTATAACAACAAAAATACAAACAAATAACAACAAAGATTTCTTACACACAATAGTTTGCCAACATGCCATTTATTCAAAATGTTCCATTTTATCTTTTTTTTTTTTAACAAATATTGCTATCCTCTTTTACTCTATATCTATATTATTTACTTTATAATGTTGGACAGATATAATAGACATTTAATAAAATTTCTATGCTGTAAATTCTCTATTCCACATCCTTTCATGCTGTAACAACTTGGCCCATCCATCTTTTACTTGTGATTCTTAAGTGTTTTTCCAATAGTTGTTTCTAAATGTCTCTAGCATTCTTATTGTGTGATATATGGTAAGAGTCCTTGATATTTTCCATGAAACTTACCTTTTTTTCTTGCTTGGGGGTTTGGCTAGAGCCCATGAGGCTTCATGATGCAAACATGGTTGGGAAGACAACGAGCATGGGTTTACTAGTTTTGAATTTTATTGTCAATATATTTGTTGCTCCTTATTTACACGGACAAATAACCCTAACCTATTTTATTCTATATTTATATTTTCCCCTTTCTAATGTTACACAAATACAATATATATTGAAGCAAATTAGTCTATTGTAAATTGTGTGTGTCAAGTTACTTGTGATTCTTAAGTGCTCTTCCAATAGTTGTTTTAGAATTTATTTGTTTTTGTTTTTGTGTCATATATGCTATGAGTCCTTGAAATTTTCTATGGACTCTACTTGCATTTTTTCTCGGGGGTCTGGCTAGAGCCCATGAGGCTTCATGATGCCAATATGGTAGGGAGGACAATGAGTGTGGTTTTAGTGCTTTTGGATTCTATCATCGTATATTTGTTGTTGCTTATATACATAGACACACAAATTCTCACATGCACTTGCCCATCAAAAAAACATACTCTATTCTATTCATTGTATTTGTCATTGTTTCCACAACTCTCTTTTCAACATTTTTAATAGATTACTTATACACAATTGTTTGCTAGTATCCCATGTATTCAAAATATCCTATTTTATCTCTATTTATTTAGAACAAACAATGCTAACCTCTTTTATTCTATGTCTATATCTTTTGCTTTAAAATGTTGCGCAGAAGCAATAGGCATACAATGGAATTATTGTATCATAAATTGTCTATTTCATATTATTTCTTGCTCCAAAATTTTGATCCAATGCTTCTCACTCTTGTTGAACACCACCAACATGACATGTAAGTATAAAACTTTCCTTTTATCAATAAATAGATTTTCTTAACCAGTTGTAAACATTGTTAATTGTTACGCTTACTTTTTTTTTCCATGAAATGTGATTCTTCCAAGAATATAACTTTCCACATAGGAAATTAAGTGTACTCAATGACATGCTATTTGATTCAAAAACATGAAACTATTCTTTGCCAATGACCATCTTCCTTTTGTAGGTGGAAATCTGCATAATTATAATTATCAGATATGCTCTTCATTGGATAGATATTTGTGTAGGACATATTTCATTTAAAATGGTGGATATGAAGAACCAAAAGAAGAAATCTTGCCTTGCAAGGTGTGCAGTGAAATGTTATAAAATCCATGGCATTTTCCATGTCTTTAAAATTCATGACATTCGTCATGAAATTATAACTTATGGAATTTTCCATGGGTTTTATAACATTTCAGACTACATACCTTGTAGACCAAAAGTGCTTTGGTGTGTACATGTTGGAGTTTCCACGTGGTGATTCTTCCAATTCAATGCTACATATAAATTCGCTTCAACATGGGTGCTCCACAAAAAGATAGTTTTCCTCTCCCAACTATATAATGCTAGCATGTCAGTAAATAGATTCAACCGACCAGGCGTAAATACCATTAATAAATTTTACTTTTCCATTGTCTTTAATCATTCTACACATATACTTAGTTACTTTTAATGTTTCCTTTTTTATTCCAACGGGTTGAGTACAACATCTTTCTGGAAGTGAAATAAATCATTATTTGATTAATTTATTGTTCATGTCTTTGGTTCTTTGTTTATTGTTGCTTTTGATACCAGGTTGAAGGGGTTTAACACTGATGCATTGCAAAATGTGTGAGAAAGTATATTTATTAAGTTGTATTGTCAAGAGATCCATTGTGGTGTTGGTTTGATAGCACATTATTTATTGTTCATGCCTTTCATTCGATGCTTATTGTTCCTATTGATAACAGGTTGCAGGGTTTTATATTGATTAAGATGGATTGTGCAAATAGCGAGTGTGGTGTTTCTTACGTAGCAAACCATTATTAAAATCTTCACATTCTACTCAAGTTTCCCATTTCACATCCTTCAGTTTTTTCCTTACATACATATATGTATATGCACAAATTCTTGTATAGATTTACTACTGTGTTTTC
>VDFB02321489.1:0-34517 GCA_007258455.2 Sequoia sempervirens | reverse complement strand
CTAAATCTTCATATTCATGGATAGAAAAAGGACATCTAGAGTTGTATTTAAATAATCTCCTCTTATAGGCAAAATATCAATATTTTTCTTATATTCGAAATCATAATTTCATTCTTATTTCATGAAAGGACAATTTTGAAGATGTTGCAATGGATAGTTTACTAATTACTATTCTTCCAAATGATAGGAATGACAAAATCATGTAGTCGAGACAATGGACAAAAATACAAGAAGATTGCTCAACCATGGATACTTGAATTTTGAAATTAAATTTGTATGGAAATAAATTACACTAGAATAGTAGAATGCATGGTAGCTATAATCAAACCGAAGAAATCACTCAAGTTGTTTATATCCATATTAGTGAAATAATTGGAAAACGTGCATTTAATTTTGCAAAAGAGTAAATCAAAATTAGAAAATCAATAGATAGTTTAGATTCTTATCATATTTAGTCAATGGGAACATATTTATTTGAATTTAAAGATAAATTTGCTAAATTAAGAACCATAAATGCTACAAAATTACTCAAAATAAAAATGCTTTTGTTAGTAAGATATATACATAGCAATTAGAGTTGTTTGCTGGTGAGTATGTAAATATTAGCTTAGGGTTAGTTTAGGTTTGGGTGTTCTGTCTTGTTAAGTTTAAAGAGAGTAATCACTTTGACATGGCTATTAATTAATCATATTTATAGATATAAATTTACATTAATTATCTTAAAATGTTAACCATAAGTTGCAAAATTTTGCAAAAAAGTGTGTTCCTACTAATGCACCATTAATCCACATCTTGAGCTCTAACACAAAGAAGTTGATATCCTATGGCCACCTCTCGCTTGTGCTCTATCAAAGTTATGCTAAGAAGGTCCCTTATGAAAGGAAGCAGTGGCATTGCTATTCCTTTGTTGAGCTAGCGGGGAATGTCCCTTGGAGTTGGAATACCCATTCTGAGTTGTGCATGTTGGATATTGGTAATTTATGGTTGTCATTGATGTCAACACTATTGACATTAATGTATTTAAGGTTGTATATGTCAAGGATATTGAGAAAATTGTAATAAAATAAGTTGTAGGTTGTCGGTGGTGCATTGAAGTTCAACATGGTGGCTAGCTTAGTATATTGATGATAAGAGGTTGTGGATTAAAGGGTTTGTTGAAAAATATATCTAGTTTATCCACATGAATTTTTAGAGGTTAATGAACATTTGAAGCTAGTTGTATATCACGTAATTGCGATAGTTGTTTTATTTGCGCTTCAATTGAGATTTTGTTCTGAAAGAAGATAATGTGATTCCTGAAGTAATTTTGAGTTACAAACATGATGCTTATGTGGTGATTCATGATGCTCGTGGATTTTTCTAGATTGTGCTCTATCTTTGTTGTTGATCCGCATCAATCGTTGTGCTCGCGATTGGTGATTTTATCTTGTGTGTTCATGTTTCTCATGTTCATAGTCGACAAGGTGATTGTAGCATGTTGTGGATATTATAGGCATAATTATTTAAAGTGTGCACCATTAGTGAGGATGTTGTTTTGGAGTTACTATGTTTTGTAGCATTTTTGGTGTGCATTGATAATTTTATTAGTTTGAGTTGTGATGCATACACATTTTATATTTTGTTAGGATGACATGTAGTTATTCTAATCTAGTTGTAGATACTCTGCAGTCCCGATTAGCTATACCATTTAGAGGTAGTGATGTGTAGAGAGAGAGTATCATAGTGCTATAGTAGGAATAATGTTCTAATCTTTCAAATGGAACAAAAGTGTGAAGAAGAGTTTAATAGTAGCAACTAGAGACTATAATCAGGCATTCATGATTACTTTATTTCCTCCAAATTCAAATCTCTGGAGATGTAAATCAAGATATTTCCTAAGATAGTGAGTCTTCCTTTGGGTGAAAATAAAGCCTTTTTATTATTTGAGTAGTGAGCTCACAAATTATGTGCTGAGAATGCATGTGCATTCCCCATTTATAATTCTTTTATACTTTTAAGGTGTAATCTTGTGGGATTAACTTAACCTCCACTGTGGTTTTTCCCTTAACAAGGTTTCCACATAAAAAATCTTGGTGTTATGTGTTTTTTTTTATGTGGTGTTGGTTTATGCTTTCATGTTTATTTATCAGATATGAGAATAAGTTTAATTTGTATAATTTCTGAGACAACTGATTCACCCCCCTCTTAGTTGTCTACCCTTGTGTTGCCAACAGTGCACTAGCCAAGACATAGTCCAAATTACCCAAATAATCAACCTTGATTAAGGTAGCCATTGTTGATACGCCATGTTGAGAAAGTCCAATGTCTAAGAGGGAGGCAACAAAGCAAGATGAAATATCAAAATTTACCTTATATTTTTCACCTTTATCCATAAAATCATCCCCAAGAGCCACTTGAAGGGTGAACCAGGTCATGTGGGTCTTGATATAGAATACCTTCCACAATCTTTAGCTAGTAATACGACCAAGGAATGCAAACTGTCACCTAGTGCTAGTTAAGAAAATGGGCGTGTCCATAAATCTCAATTTTCTAAGGCAATAAAAATAAAAAGGTACTTATTTTGAAAGACTATAAGGTGAATTTATAGAGCATAAGATACAAAGTTGCATTGAAATAAAACACAAGTGATGTACTTTCACATTAAATCATTAAATATTTTATAAAATCTAGGTATGGAATTACATAGTGTCAATTACCTCATATTTTAGTGCAACTAGTGTTAATTGAAATAAATTCTATTTAAAATTTGAACATTTCTAGTAAATCTAGATGGGGTTATGCATGTGAAGTTTCTCTCCCAAGAATTGTACCTTTATCATTTAAATTCCTAAATCAAGAGTGAATGATGTCAAAAAGTAATCCAAGTGTGCATTTAAATATTATGTTTAATAAATAAGATATGGAAATAGAGGAAATTCCATAAGTTAAACATCTCAGATAATAGTAAAAATAAGGTCATGTAATGATTAAGGGAATTATAAATATTAAATTGGAAATTTTAATAAAGACAATCAATTTGCATATAGGTAGGTGTTGAACACACCCAAAGACTCAGAGGGGGGTGTGAATCATTATACACAAAAATTTAACCCCTTTCGAAACTTAACTCTTTCAGCATAATCCAACCTTATTTATTAGACCAAAACATTAAAACATAATAGTAATAGAGAATGATATAGTATTTTGAATCCTTGGAAACTTTAGTACCTTTAAGTAATGCAAGATATAGCAATTCTACTTCTAACCAAATAAGTAGTGAGAAATAAATAAAGGACACACACAGGAACAAGGAGAACACCAAATTTTTGTGGAAAATCCAATGAGGGAAAAACCATGGTGAGAGTTAATTCACAATATAAAGGCTCACTACCAAAAAGAATTGCAAGAAGGCTCACTTCCTTAGAGAAAGATAGAAAAGGACTTGCAGGATTGAAGCTAACACAACTTTAGGAGCAAGATACAAATGACCTAATGAGATTCACTATCTCAGATCTAGATAGAAAAATTTAGATAAAAATTACAATACTTGTAACCATAACATTGTTGATTGAGGCATTTGTAGTGTAGGAAAATGCATACCCTTGCATTTTCACACTTGTTTGGGCCTACCTTGCTTTATTTATCCCTATTTATGTCTTAACTGGTCCTATTTTGTATCCACAAGCCTAATAAACTATATATTTTTATGGCTAATCCCAGTTCAATCATCAAAGGGGAAATGATAATTTAATGATTTTGGTTGCGTGTCCCTGATTTTTGGGTCAGGACTAAGATGCCACCTAGGATGTCTTTGTCCCCCAAAGGTCTTGGGACCCTAATTTCAAAGGAACTTTAATTGAGCCCCTTTTTGGAGTCTATGCCCCAAGTTTTATGCCTCGGGACTAAGATGCCACCTAGGACGTCTTAGTTCCCCTTAGGTTATCTTCGAGATTTAATTTCAAATCTTGGTGGGATTTAGCCTCCTTTAATTAATGAAATCATATGTCAGCTTGTTGTGGTGTAATTTTGGGATATCAAGCATAGCTAAGTATAAATACAAGGTTCCTTCTCTCATATTTTCATACCAAGCAATCTAACAAGCAATCAAGTGATCAAGAATTTTGTGAGAGCATTCAAGAGCAATTCATCAAGCATTTGGAGTCATCATCAAGATTCAAGCATCATGTCAAAGATCTTCTTGCATCATGTGTATTTTGAGCTAACATTTGCGATGTAGGGTTTTGATTCAAGCAAGCAATTCAAGTCAAGATCTATCAAGCATTCCTTTGATTCAAGATCTACATTCAAACTAGCCATTTCACACAAGTTTTCAGATTTCATAACAATGGTTTGGTGAGTTGTAACATTGCATGTTGTTCATTCATCATTTCCCTCCTATATTTCATTTCATTCCAAGGTTTAATTACCAACAAGGGGTTTGACCAAGGAAAACCCTCATTTACTACCAATCAACAAGTTTTTCCTCTCTTGCATGTTTGTGATTGTAGATTTAGGTTGAAGACTTGAAGATCATTTGGAGTGCAAAGTTGCAAAGTTAATGCATTGAAAAGTTGTCATCTTCATGGAAAATCACCTAGATGGAAAATATGGAAGTTTCATGACCTAAGATTTGAGAAGAAGGAAATGCAAACATTGAGCCTCAGGATTACATTCTAAGATTTCAAAAATTCAAGATAGGACCAAGTTGGCAGCAAGGGCGTCTTAGTCCTCCCAAGGGTATTTTGCAGATATTCTTTTGGATTCTATTTTGACATTCGAAGATTTCACATTTCCTCCAAAAAACAACAGTGGGACTAAGACAACAACAAGGGCATCTTAGTCCTCCCTAGCATATTTTGACAATAGTTTTTTATTTCCAGAATCCTCATCACATCTCTAGACTTCCCAAGTACACACATCATAACTTTTTGTTGCTTAATTTCATCATTTGCACTCATCATTTGACTTGCATTAGTAGGTTTTGGGAGTTGAATGTTAAGTTGTCTTTTCCAAGTTGTTGCTTGGTGGTAAACCCCTCAAAGTTTAAAGAACCCACTCCTAGGTCTTCCTTGTTGTGAATTGACTCACCTTTGGGTTGATAGTCAATCTAATTTGGGTTCATAGTAAATTCATGAATGACCTAAGGAGAATAGTGGTATTTCCACCACCTATTTTCTTGATTGTTCATTTTGGTGAACGTGACATTTGTGAGAATTTATTTTCTAATTTGGAGTCCATTAAAATCCTAGATCTGGGTTGCATTCATTCTTCCATTGCATCTTACATTAGTGAAAGTGCATCTAGGGTTTCTCATATTTACATTAGTAAAAGTGCATATATAGGTGGCATTTTTTCTTTCTTGCATCATCTTATCTCATTGAAAAACTGAAAAATTGCATTGTTAATCATCCTAATTGCATTTATGAACATTGTTATTGCATTCAAAATTAAAAAAAAATGCATTCAACTTTAGATCTAATTTCTTGTCATTAGTCACTTTTTCTTGCATTCATTTGCACACTTTTCTATTTCTAAACATCAGGTCCTTAGGTAGGCAACCTAGGAACACTATAAACAACTCATAATTTTCTTTTTTTTCTAAAAAAATCTCTACTAGGACTAAATTTCCTTCTTGGCATCTTAGTCCCTTTGTGGGTTTTTGGATTAGAACCTTGCCTGTGTTGTTTGCTTTCTGTTTCACTTTCTGGAACTTCAAAACCTCATCAGTAGGACCAAGATGCCCTTACTGGTGTCTTGGTCCCTATTGACTTTGACTTTGTAGTTTTCAGGATTTGAAACTACTTTTTTGTACTTTTGTTTGCTGCCATTGGTTATCTATTTTAGTGGGTTGAATTTTTGTTTCATGCATTTTACTAAATATAGCTTAAAGTGCTTCATGTTATGCATTTCTCAATTATAGACTTTCATTTACAACATTTCATCTTTCAAGTTGTTGCATAGTGTAATCAACAAATTACCTTGTTTTAAATCTGAAAATTGCATTTAAACATTTCAATTCAGGTATAGAATTGCACCTTATTTACTTTTCCATGATAGCATGTTTTCTTTCAAGAAGTGTGGCTTTGATATGGTTAAAAATGGATTGCATAAGTACAAAATCCCCTCTTATGAGTTCAATATAGAGTACAATAATGAGGTCATTAAGAAACATGTTAGTCATCCTTCTACTATCTTTCATAGTTATGAGAACATCTTAGAGCAAGAGGAACAAACAATTGACATAATCCTTAATATTACATTGCCTATTGGTGAGGATGATATAATACAAGAAGATACAAGCATAGACAATCATGAAAACCATAATTATTCTTCTCTCGATACGTCTCCTATTAGAGATGAAGGAATCTTGGTGAAAGAAGACACAATCATTGCAGATCATGAAAGTCTTGATTGTCTCTCTCCTCCCCCTTGGAAAGATAGTATGACACAAGAAGATGAGATCATTTCCACCACTTTTCTTATCCCAAATCCATCTCTCAACACCTCTCCTAATTGCTAGAAGGCTTTAGTAAAAGAGGATACAATTGTGAACGACCATGAAAACCACATTTATCAGGAGGACATGTGGATTGAAAGTGATAACCTTATCTCTCTCCTTCCTAATGTCCCTAACATTTGGAAATGTAACTATGGGAAATATTTAGGTTAGTAGATTAATGCATAAAATAAGACAACCCAAAGTAGACAATGAAGAACAAAGGAGCATAAACATGAAAACAAAGGAAAGATCTCACCAAAGGGTAAAAGCACAAAGTTGTGTCACACTTTATAAAGGAAATGACCAACGCTGATCCAAATTTTAAACTCAAATCACTAAAAAGTGGCATATATGTTTTGAATTTTGAAATAATGTAAACTAGTAAAATATGTATTTTTTAGTATATTTTATGTTTTTATTTAAAAATAAAAAATAAAAAATTATTTTAAATGAGTTTCTAATAAATTAACACTATAATTTAGTTGCTATAAAATGCTAAAAAATGAAGTTGCATTAGACGTCAAACTTTTTGTAGTAATTTTTTTTTTTTCATTCCAATTTTTTGTGTATTTATAACTTGAAACTTTAGTCATGGATACATTTTCTTCCAATTTTTATAAATATATATTTTTAAATAAATATTGAAATGTGCATGAATCAAAAAATAGTTGTTTCCATCGGACGTCAACTTTGATATTAAATATTTATCTAAAATGGAAAAAAATTATACTATCTTGAAATAGATTCTTTTATCTAGTACATCATATTTTTTTCATTTTTTTTAATAAGTTTAGTATTTTTCCTTGGTATGGTATAATATTTTTTTTGTTGATAACCTACTTTTAGTAAATAAAAATAAAATATAAATAATAATTAAACTATAAAATACATATTTTTATTCTATACAGTCTACAAAAGGGTATTTTTATATTTTTAAAATATTATTTACATTGGTAGGGAATTCTTAAACTTCAAGTTTTTTGAAATACTTTATTTTTGGTAAATTGGACTCAAAGTGGTGATCCATATATTTTTAACCAACAATTTTAGTTGAAAAAGTTGTGGAAGTATCTAACTTAGCTAGACTGAATTTTACTAGATCATATGTTTGACCAAAATTGATTTTTAGTTAGAAATACTTAAATTTAGTTATGCTGATAAGTTGGCTGAAAGTGTGACATAGCTTTGTGCTTTTACCCCAAATTCCTTCAATCTCCATGATTAACCTTCATTACACCTTCTCTATTTGTTGCAATATGTAGTTTTCCCTCATATTTGAAATGAGTAGTCTATGACTATGCCAATGTCCTAAGCAAATGTTGAAGGATTTGATCTAAAAATGCTACACAATACAAGTATGCAACTATGAAGCAAGCCTAAAGTATGTATAAAATAGTCTATAAAGTCAAGAAGCCAAGAGCATGAATTCAAGAGATCAAGAGGTGTGCAAATGAGGCTAAAATTTCCTTCTTATAGAAAATGCAATTTTAGGTGAATGGCCAAGATTGAAAGTTGAGAGATACCCTAAAATCAATGACTGATATTGAATGTGACAACCCACAATTAGGGTTAGGGCTCAATTAGAAAAGATGAATGGTCAAGACTAAATTAAAAATAATTTAATCAATGGTGGAGGTTAGTTGAGACAAAGTGGAATAAGGATAAGAATATAGAAGATAAGATCAATATAGAAAAAGCATTGAGTTGGAGAGAAGATCAAATATTTTTCCATTGATTGACCAATGGCTAATTAGATAATAAAGATATTATCTAATTACAAAAAATTGTGATAAGGAGGAAAAATCATCATTTTGGATTAAGTATTGATTTTTAATTCAAAAATCAAGATATGGGATCCAAATAAATAAATAAATATTTAATTAATTAAAAAGAGGAAAAAGAAAAAGTTGAAGAATCAAATAATTAATTTAAAACTATTTGATTTAAGAGACTGAGTTGACCTTTTAAATTAAAAATTAATTTAATTCAAAAGTGGTGGGACCATGTGACAGTAAATAATTAATTTAAATTGTTTACTTGGAGAGAGAAAATAGAAAGTGGGACAATTTTATTTAAAATTAGAAAAAGAAAAGGTGGACCATAATTAAATAAATTAAAGAGTTTATTTAATTATAAGAGGACATAAGATATTAATGACGCATTTAAATAAATAAATTAGATTTATTTATTTAAATAATCAGGAAGAAATAGTGGATAAGTGATAATTAAATAAATTTATGAATTTATTTAATTATGGAAAGACATTAGAAAATTAGTGACACATTTAAATATAATTTATTTATTTAAATAGTTAGGAGGAATAAAAGATGTGAATTAATTAAATAATTAAGAATTATTTAATTAATAGTTGAATTTAGACTATAGATGAAATATGATAAGACATAGAAAAATGTGGTTTACGGGTCTAGGCCATTTTTATGTGTCTACAAGAAAGACCTATATGAACAAAATCATTTAACTATTTGTAATCATGAAAACCATAGTAATCCTTCTCTTGATGCTTCCCCTATTAGTGATGAAGTTACTTTACACAGAATAATAATGGAGAGTAATGAACCTTTTGTTTGCCTCTCTCTTAAAATATCCCCTACTAGGGTAGAAGTTATGTAACAAGAGAATGAGATCCTAGAAAACAAGAATGAAATCACCAACAATTAGGATGATCACATCTATCCTTCTCCTGATATCTCTCCTAGTTGTGAAGAAGATATTGTAGTGTTAGAAGATCGAAGCTATGAGAGTCACACAAATCCTATTTACCTCTCCCCCTCTAGAGAAAAAATTATTGAACAAGAGAATGCCATTGATCATTCCCATACTTTCAATGAAGTCATTTTGAAAAAACCAATCCTTGAATGTCAAGAACATTTGGTTTGTAGTTCTCCTAAAAACTCTCCTACTAGGGAGGATATCATGGTGCAAGAAAATGAGAATATTGAAAAAAATAATTCCTTAGATGAAGATGATGAAGTGACATTAGACTCCACTTCACTAAGACATCATGAAATATATTCTAAGGTTATGCACATTAGATACCCCTTGGAGTACTCTCCCGAGCCTAAACTTATCATTTATCCATCCTCTCAAAAAACACAAGTTCAAAACAAACCTATCCTTATCCTCGAACTACCTAAGAACAATGTTTCATAGCAACCGAGTTACAATATTGTTGCACATACATACAACACTAGGAAACATCCACAACCAAGACAAACACCTTCAACATCCCTCCCATTGCCTAATCCTATATTACCAGGCCCCCCTCATTTTCCTTCACAAAGTAGAAAGGAGTATGATCTTTTTGAACAACTTAAGAATATTCCTGCAAAGATATCTATCTAGGACTTGATTCAGAAATCACCTAACTATCACAATATGCTTCAAACTACCTTACAAAAAGTTCCTATCCCTTCTAATGTGCAACCGAATGACATAGAAGCCCTGATTCAAGGAATAAATGTTGACATTGTTTTCCACCAAAGTGACCTCCCTCCTTTGGAAGTGCAAAAACAACATGATGCTTTCATGATCATAGCTCAATACAATAGCACATGAATAAAATGAACACTTGTGGACAATGGATCAACCTTAAATGTGTGTAGTGCAAACCTTTTGGATAAGCTTGGTGTTGATAAATCAAAAATCCAACCTCACTCTTTATCTATTAGTGGCTTTGATAACATGGGAAAATGATCACTTGGGGTGATCACATTACCTATTAAAGTTGGAAAAGTTACATTATAAACCCTGATCCACATTATGCTTGATGATCTTTCATACAATCTTCTTCTAGGAAGACCATGGATTCATGAGATGCAAGTTGTTCCCTCTACCCTTCATCGTATTGTGAAATATTTCTACAATAACAAATTTTATACAATTGAAGCCAATCCTAAACCATACAATTTTTTGAACATTGAGAAAGGTAAAGAGAACCCTTTGAAAACCTTGACACCAACTACACAAGTAGAACCCATGCAAGAACAACAAAAAGATATATGTCCTAAACCCTTCACAATAATATCACTAGATGATTTGGGATCGTTGAATTTCGAACCAACATTCATGGGAGAATTCAAGATCATAAACAAAGGAAAAGAAAACTTAGTGGTAATGTCAACAAAAACTTTGGAAGACCCTTTGAAAGCATCCACCTCAAACACTTTAGAAGAAAAAGAAAATAATAAAACAAACTTTGACAAACCTAATCATGAACCACCACTGAATCCAAAAGAGATGAAGAAACTTTATGGAAAAGGTTATGAAATGATGAAACAACTTGGTTATAGTGGAAAAGGATGTGGTGCTAGAGAACAATGTATTTGTGTCCCTATAAAGCGTCAAACACAAGAAAATACTAGTGGTCTTGGTTATTATCCTTTGATAGAAATAAACAAGCCTTCACTTAACATCAAAACTCTTACAAAAGATTCCTCTAAGCCTACTTTAACAATAGTGCATCCTGAATTGATAGACACTAGTGGTCTTGATTGTTATCATTTGAAAGAAATAGAGAAGTCCTTGTTTAACATTAATGTCATCACACAAAACACTAATGATTCAAATTCATCAGATTTTACACCTTACTTTAAAGAAGAGAACAAAATCTCGCAATCTAAAGAGTCTTACGTAAGTATGACATCTTGTACTAAGCAAGAGATATCTTTGTCGCAAAATAAAGGAATATTTTCTACCATTGATCAAGAGTGTATCTTGTCGAGACTCCTACAAGATCATTTGATATCCCTTCCTCCAATAACATGAAAGAAATTTCATTACAAACATTCATTTTGTGTATATCATAGAGTTCATGGTCATTCTACTAATGAATGCAAGGCTTTAAGTGATAAAATTCAACATCTTAAGGAGTGTGGTGCTCTTCCTTATGAAGGAGCACCTAATTCCTCTAATCAATACTTATTTTCACTCAAGCATTCATCTCATCAATTATTTCGGCTCATCCTTTTCTTGCACTAAGTGGGGGCAAGGGGCTAGGTAGCCTTGTCCTTGTATAAAACTTGTCATGGTCTCTTTTGGCTATTGAAAACCTTCCATGTACATATAACAACAAGCTTGGGATGTGAATGACATGCCTTAAGTTGGCTTGCATGTGACATATTGAGTTATCTTTAACATTGTATTTTTGGGGGTAACCCTTCTATCCTATTGCATGATGTAGCCTATTGGAAACATATGACTTAGCATAGGGCTTTCCAAGTAATCTCTCATGTCTTCTTCTACTTTAAATAAATTGCTTACAACAATGGTGTTAGAAACTGCTTTAAAATGGGGGCATACATTGGCATTATTTTGGCATGATTTCATTTGCATTTTATTTCATGTTCCTTGATGTGATTTTCTTACTTCATGCAATGTGTTTTTCTCTTTTTGGTGACATTGGGAGTAATTTCCTTCAAGATTTTGATCTATCTTAGCATATTACATTCCACTTAGTGGTGATGTGATGCACTACAGTCGCTAAGTTGTGAATCTTTTATCCTTTGATTAGTCCTCTTTTGGAGACATTAGGAATGATGTCCCCTAAGATTAATACCTCACACAATCTAAGAAAAATCCATTTAAACATTCCTCTCTCTTTTTGCATTGCATTTTTGTACCTTATTAAAGTCATGGAGGTATGGATTTGATATGGTCCTGTGGGGCTCACCTAGTGAACAACTAGCTTCTCTAGCCCTTGTGATTGTGCATTTTATTTTTGTCCTTATTAAAGTCATGGAGGTATGACTTTAATATGGACCTTGGGGCCCACCTAGTGGACAACTAGCTTCACCAGCCCTTGTGAGCATGCATTTTGTTTGCATAGTGGATAGTGCATTCCACTTGAAAGCCTTTTTGGACAAACAACCTAGACCTAGTCAACAATGTGTTAGATGACCAGTCAAAGCTTGTTCCATTGCATTTTTCTTTTTCTTTTTCTTTTTTCTTCTTTTTCTTTTCCTTCTTTGATGGTGTATGTTTGTGATCTGGTTATGGCTTCATATATCATCCACAAGTGTGTTCCTTTGTGCCTATGTTGGTATTTCATAGGATCTTTATCATGGGGGCTTGACCACCCTCTTGGTTATTGTCATCCTATCTTACTAACATTTGTACATTTGAATCCCTCTTGATTGCGTGGTTGGCTACTTTAGTGTGAGTTTGAAGCAGGTTCATCCTCTCACTAAAGTGGGGGCTAAATGTAGTGTAGGAAAATGCATACCCTTGCATTTTCACACTTTTTTGGGCCCATCTTGCTTTATTTGTCCCTATTTATGTCTTAATTGGTCCTATTTTGTATCCACAAGCCTAACAAATTATATCCTTTTATGGCTAATCCTGACAATCATCAGAGGGGAAATGATAATTTAATGCTTTTGGTTGTGTCCCTATTTTTTGGGTTGGGACTAAGACACCACCTAGGGTGTCTTTGTCCCCCAAAGGTCTTGGGACCTTGATTTCAAAGGCACCTTAATTGGGCCCCTTTTTGGAGTTTGTGCCTTGAGTTTCAAGCCTCGGGACTAAGACGCCACCTAGGGTGTCTTAGTCCCCCTTAGGTTATTTTTGGAATTTAATTTCAAATCTTGGTGGGATTTAGCCTCCTTTAATTAATGAATTCATATGTTGGCTTGTTGTGGTGTAATTTCAGGATATTAAGCATAGATATGTATAAATACACAGTTCCTTCTCTCATATTTTCATACCTAGCAATCTAACAAGCAATTGAGTGATCAAGACTTTTGTGAGAGCATTCACGAGTAGTTCATCAAGCATTTGGATCCATCATCAAGATTCAAGCATCATGTCAAAGGTCTTCTTGCATCATGTGTGTTTTTGAGCTAACATTTGTGATGTAGGGTTTTGATTCAAGCAAGCAATTCAAGTCAAGATCTATCAAGCATTCCCTTGATTCAAGATCTATATTCAAGCTAGCCATTTCACACAAGTTTGTAGATTTCATAACAAGGGTTTGGTGATTTGTAGTATTGCATGTTGTTCATTCATCATTTCCCTCCTTTATTTCATTTCATTCCAAGGTTTAATTACCAAAAAGGGGTTTGACCAAGGAAAACCCCCATTTACTAATAATCAACATGTTTTTCCTCTCTTGCATGTTTGTGATTGTAGGTTTAGGTTGAAGAATTGAAGATCATTTGGAGTGAAAAGTTGTCATCTTCACAAAAACTCAGCTACAGCCCTGATCTAGAATTTTCAAGGCCTAAGATCTAAGAAGAAGGAAGTGTAGACATTGAGCCTTAGGATCACATTCAGAGACTTCAAAAATTCAAGATGGGACTAAGTCGGTAGCAAGGGATCTTAGTCCTCCCAAAGGTATTTTGCAGAGATTCTTTCAGATTTTGTTCCAACATTTGAAGATTATGTATTTCCCCTGAAAAAATAGCAACAAGACTAAGACAACAGTAAGGGAATCTTAGTCCTCCCTAGCATATTTTGACAACATTTTTGCATTTCCAGAATCCTCATCACATTTCCAAACTTCCCAGGTACACATAGAATAACTTTTTTGTTGCTTAATTCATCATTTGCACTCATCATTTGACTTGCATTACTAGGTTTTGTGAGTTGAATGTTAAGTTGTCATTTCCAAGTTGTTGCTTGGTGGTGAACCTCTCAAAGTTTGAAGAACCCCCTCCTAGGTCTTCATTGTTGTGAATTGACTCACCTTTGGGTAGATATTCAATCTAATTTGGGTTCCTAGGAAATTCTTGAATGACCTAAGGATAATAGTGGAATTTCCACCACCTATTTTCTTTATGGTTCAATATTATAGTAAAATTCATCTTTCCTTTCATGCACTTTAGCACTATCATTTTTGGATATTCAATATAATTTGCACACACACTTCTTTGCACTTGTACACTTCTCCATCTTATTGAATTTGAAATGATCTTGTATTTATATCCACTACAACACTTTAAAACTTCAATTAGGTCATCCAAGATTAGGATAAAATAATGAATTCAATTGGTTGGCAACCAAAACATAATGTGGTCCTATCTAAATGATAAATATGACCAAAAATAATCTTATAACTTCTTCCAATGTATCCAAAACTATTTACACGTAGGCACATATCAACCTATGTCAACATCAAGGAAACATGTGGATGAAAAGTGAAACACATAACAAGTTATCCCAAAAGCATTATTCCAAGTGAATTTACTTGATGCGGTTCCAATTAGGATAGGTGAGGACCCAAATCTATCATAACACATCTTCCATTGTTGGTGCAGCACCAAATCACACAACACAAGCAAAGGAACAATCCCTATTGACCAAATATCCATAAATAACCCAGAAAGCCAAATCAAGACATAATGCAACATTAAAGTGGCCAATTGGAAATGTGTGGATCACATAGGGATGTTCCTTGGACATCTAACAACACTTTCATACACTTATTTCATACTATCATGTGACCAATACTCACTGTAGATCAAACAGGAACAAAATAATTTATTTAGGAAGCACAAAATACATAACTAGATCAAGTATCATTAGTAGAAAAAAATATGGATAAATTCAACACATGAGATTAGAAATGAGACACTACATGAAAATTGAGATCATATTCATCAAGCCGTAGGAGTAGAGACATCAATGCAAAGTATTTATCGAACCAGTTTGGATAACCAGCAACACTACCAACCTTCTGCAATTCACAGAGATTTCCTTGGTAAAATAGGTGACCTAAAAAGATAGGAGTGCAACATCCACAAAACATTGACTTTAAATACCAAACTGCAAGACTAGAGCAACAAGAATAGAGGAATGCAAAGAATTCTCCCAAACATACTTCAATGTAGCTTCCTGACCAAAATCACTTAAGCAACCTGCAAAGGTGAAGACTTCCTTTTAGTAACACATACTTCATTAGGAACATTAGGAGAGAGCATAAGACATACTATAGACCTTCAACAACATCTCTCCACTATCACTCATGATTTTAATCCTCATCTTAATGCTTCTAATCCTCATCTGAATATATCATTATGAAATTAAATCTACTGATAGCAATAATGCATTATATAAACTTCATGAAGTCTTCTTAAATGGACTTCAAAAACTCATCTTTGATAAGGTATGACATTCAACCATGAGCTTCAACAATTATTCTTTGATAGGGCATGGCATCCAACCATGAGCTTCATCACCAATGCTAGCCCAAACTAAATATAATAGTGATAACTAATATGAAGGACTAACTACTTACTACTTAAGTGTTGACATCAAGGACAACCAACAATCAATGATGAAATCAATGAAAAAAACTACCAAAAATATCCTCAAGTGTTGACATCAATGAAAACAATTTCCAATAAGCTCCCCCTTTGGCATTGATGACAACACACATTTCTCACTCTCCCTCTCTGACATCAAGGACAAAGGGCCATACACTCTTGCACAAAGCATCGAGACATTCTCTAACTTTAGGAACAAAGGGAAAAATATCTTCTATTGAAATAATAACACATACTCCCCCTTTGACCAACAACATATCTTCTTTGAAACTAGTAACAACTACACATCTTTAGAACTCCCCCTTTCTGCCAACTCCCCCTAAGAGGTAGCACTCATCAATCAAAGAGTAAATGATATGACATGAATTTCTCCCCCTGGATAGATGCACCATTTATGCATCTAGTTAGAAAAAGGAGGGGAAATAACCCCTAACTTTTTTTGTAGATATACTAAAAATATCCTTTGAAAGTTCCTTAGTAAAAATGTATGCAATTTGGTCCTTGGTAGGCACATAATCGATTATGACTTCATGTTCTGCAACCTTCTCTCCCAGACAGTGATACAAATTCAGAGATAGGAGGATTCAACAACACATCGCACAAACTTTCAACAATAATTCAAAGCAATCTTTGTATAAACCATGCTATTAGGAATTCTATATCACATTGGAAACATAGCCATGTTAGCCCACAATTTAATGCAACAAACAGTCATTAATAACTTCCACAAAACAAATAATGAAGCCAATCTCTCTAGTGAGATTGAAGAAAACATAGTTATAGAATTTTACTCTAATTTTTATGAAGATCCAACGATGGAAAAGAAATATATTGCATTTTCCCCAAAATTGCAAACCCTAAGTAGGGTTTAGACCCGCCCTCACAAAAATGGTCATAACTTATTCAAATCTTAATGAAATTTGATGATACTTGAAGAAAATGAAAGTAGATTCACATGAAAAATAAATAAAACTGGTTTCAGATCCAAAATATAGATTTTACAATCTGTACCATCACATTTTTCAGACTACAAATTCTGCACAATATTGTTAGAATAGGGTATTCGCACCAAAATAGTCATATCTCCCACAAATCTCAATAAAATTAAATGAGACAAAAGTAATTGGAAACTAGAAACAAATATCTTTTCATCCATATATGATACTCCATTATATGAGTCCATACTAGGCCGTACAATGCACAACTTCAGCCTGGAAACAATGTAAAAATTGGAAAATGCACACAAAATTTGGGGTTTCCATTCATCAAACTTCAAAAAATGTCTCCAAACCCGAATTCGAGTTTTGGAGGGTGTATTTATACATTTACAACCAAAAAAAACTATTTTCAACTACCTTTTGATTATTGTTTTGACAAAACACCTTAATGACACTTCATCTACTTAATTTTGCACTTTTGACAATTTTTACAATATGGAACAACTTTAAACATTATTTGATAAATGACTTAAAATATGACTTCCTAAGCCTCAAGCAGCTCTAAAATGGTTTGATAAACCTTATTATACTTGACTCAATACAAAAAATAGAGAAACTATTTACAAATGGCCTCATGGAGGAGAGAAATCAAATGGGTGCTCTTGCACCAAACTCCTAGGGGCAAAAGAATTCAAGCCCCTTTGAATTGTCTTCTTCCTAGTCTTCCAATTACTTTGAACTTTGTCCTTTTTATTTTCAATCATATTTGGTATTTTCATCCTTTTCTTCTTCTTATGCCTTCTATCAATCATTCTTCCAGCTTGGAGGTCCCAAAACTCTATGCCTTATTATATAGAGACCTTGAGGTCTCCTCCTTGTCTTCTTGTACTTCAAATTCCTCTTCACCCATAACCCACTTATCTAATCTTGACACCAATTCACTTGCAACCTCAATGTCCTTGTTTTCTTCTACCTTGATTATTTCTTCTTCCTCTTGTTTGACTTGTCCATCACCAACCTTACTATCCCATTCTTCTTCAATGACTGCATATTGTGCCCACAAGTCTTCTTCATTTTTGACTAAATTTGCTGCCCTCTGCTGTTTTCTTTGCTTCTTCATAATCTTCTTTAGAGGCCATATTGACCTCTTTGACATTGGTATATGCCAACTCCTTTGTGATTTATTAAGAAGTTGGTTTTCATTGGCTAATCTTTCCACCTTTTTTCTCATCTCTTCCAAGGCTTTCTCAAACTCTACTTGTCTTGCCTTCTTTCTTTCCTGCTTCCTCATTTCCTTTTCCTCTCTTTTCTTCTTCCTTTATGAATCCTCAACCTCCAAATATCTTTCCAATATTCTCAAAAAATCCATCTTCACAAGAAAGTCCCTCCTTACTTCATAACTCTCTACCTCACCTAGGTGTCTCCACTTTTCTCTCCCTAGTCTCTTGGACTTTCTCACTGCACCAATCTGCAAACAACCACACACACAAACAACAAACAACTTTCCTAGAGCATCTTTAGGATCTGATAACAATTTGATGCAAATCTAGGAGGATTAAACAACACATCTCAAAAAAATTCAACAATAATTCAAAGCAATCTTTGTATAACACATGCTATTAGGCATTCTATATCACATTGGAAACATAGCCATGGGAGTACACAATTTAACGCAACGAAAAATCATAAATAACTTCCACAAAACCAATAATGAAGCCAATCGCTTTGGTGAGATTTAAGAAAACATAGTTATAGAATTTTCCACTAATGTTTAGGAAGATCCAACAGTGGAAAAGAAAGATATTGTGTTTTTCCCAAAACTGCAAACCCTAGGTAGGGTTTAGACCCACCCTCACAAAAATGGTCATAACTTATTCAAATATTAATGAAATTTGATGAGATTTGAATAAAATGAAAGTATATTCACATGGAAATAAAATAAAATTGGTTTTAGATCCAAAATATAGACTTCACAATCCATACCATCACATTTTTTAGACTGCAAATTTTGCACAATATTGTTAAAATAGGAAAGTCTCATGAAAATAGTCATATCTCCCACAAAACTAAATAAAATTCAATAAGACAAAGATAATTGGAAACTAGAAACAAGTATATTTCCACACATATATGATACTTCATTATATGAGTCCATACTAGGCCATACAATGCACAACTTCAGGCTGGAAACAATGTAAAAATAAGAAAATGCACACAAAATTTGAGGTTTCCATTCATCAAACTTCAAAAACAATGTCTCCAACCCACAATTCGAGTTTTGGATGGTGTATTTATACATTTATAGCCAACAAAAACTATTTTGAACCACCTTTTGATTATTTTGTTGACAAAACACCTTAATGACACTTCATCTACCTAATTTTGCACTTTTGACAATTTTTACAATATGGAACAACTTTAAACATTATTTGAAAAATGACTTAAAATATGACTTACTAAGACTCAAGCACCTCTAAAATGGTTTAATAAACCTTATTATAATACCCAATACACAAACTAGAGAAACTATTTACAAATGGCCTCATGGAGGAAAGAAATCAAACAGGTTCTCCTGCACCAAATACCAAATTGACATGTGTTCAGTTCTTGAGTATATTACTAGATTCTTCAAAATGTTAATTGCACTTGTACTATCACATTGTATAGGAATAGGTTCATCATAAACCACTTTTACATCCTTCAAATTCTACTTCATCCAAATCACTTGAGTATAGAAAGATGCTACAACAATATATTTTGCTTCTATTGTGGATAAAGATATTGAATCCTACTTTTTTATTGAACCATGAGACCAGTCTGTCTCCCAAGAATAATGCACTTCCACTTGTACTTCTATGATCATCAACATAAACTACATAATCAACATCAATATAGGAACTCAAAGAGAAATTTTGATCCTTTTTATACCATAGGCCATAATCTAGAGAACCCTAAACAAGTATTTGAAGATTGTTTTCACAACTTTCTCATGAGATTTCTTAGGATTGGCTTGAAATATGGCAACCAAACATATTGAATGCATAATATCTAGTCTAGAAGTAGTTAAATACAACAAACCTCCAATCATGGACTTGTAGAGAGTTTGATCAACTTTCAAAGACTCATCATATTTGCTTAAGTGATAGTTTGTCACCATAGGAGTACCCATTAGTTTGGAATCTTTCATCCCAAACTTCTTTAGCATTTCCTTTATATATTTGGCTTAAGAAATAAAGATACCACCATCTTTTTGAATAATTTGAAGTCCAAGGAAGAAGGACAATTCACCAATCTTTTACATTTCAAATTATTTTTTAATTTATTTTGTAAATATTTTACACATCATCATCTCCTCCAAAGATGATGTAATCAATATACACAACCATATTCAACAACTTATCTTCCTAAACCCTATTGTACAAATTACTATCTACATTACCTTTCTTAAACCCTTGCTGAAGTAGTTACTTATCCAATATATCATACCAAGTTGTGGGAGCTTGGTTGAGACCATATAGAGCTTTATTGAGTCCACAAACTATATATGAATTCTTTGATAACTGAGAGCCATTTGGTTGCTAAATATATATACCTCTTCTAGATCACCAGCTAGGAAAGCTTACTTGACATCCATTTGATATACTTTAAAATTATTATGAGAAACAAGAGCAAGAAACATCCTTATAGCTTCCATTCTAGCTACTGAAGCAAGGGTCTCCTCAAAATCAATACCTTCTACTTGTAAATATCCTTTACAAACCAATCTAGCTTTATTCCTCACCACCTCACCATCCTCATTCAAGTTGTTTTAGAACACCCATTTTGTCCTGATGACATTTTTATTAGAAAGTCTAGGAACTAATCCCAAAGTATGATTATTTTCTATTTGATAAAGTTCTTCCTCCATTGCCTTTATCAAATTTTCATCTTTGCTAGCATCAAAAAAGTTATTGGGCTCAACTTTTGAAAAAAAATAGATTTACTTGCTCACTAGCTCTTGCAAACTTTCTCCTAGTCAACACACCCCCATCCTTATCTCCAATGATATGATCCATAGAGTGATTCTCCTACACATATATTTTTTTGGAGTCTTTAGAGTCTTTACTCATTCTGATTCCTTCTCTTCTTTCTCTTCTATTTCTTCTTCTTCTTCAATCTAGGGAAGCATATCAAATTAGATCCAAAAAATTTAGGTTCATGTGATATCTGACACAAGTCTTCATCTACTTTGATATTTGTACTTTCAATAATCTTCCCTAACATCTCATTGTAGCATTTGCATGCCTTACTTCTTGTAGAGTATCTAAGAAAGATCCCTTCATCACTCGTCGAATCAAACTTTCCAAGATCACCTTCATATCTTCTGTTGTAGCATCTGTTGCCAAAAATTTTGAATTATCTAATAGTAGGATGTCTTCCATACCATAGCTCATAAGGGGTCTTATTGTTGTTGAATATCAATTACATTCTATTAAGCAGGTAGACAGTAGTGTGAACTACTTCCTTCCAATACATATCTAGCATGTCAGCATCTTTCATCAGTGTTCTAGCCATTTCTTGCACTATTCTATTTTTTCCTTCAACTACGCCATTTAGCTGAGCGATTCTATGAGCAGACATATGTCTCCTAATACCATGATCTTTACAAAAAATTCAAATTCATATGGAGTAAATTCACCTCCTCTATCTGACCTTAAACATTTGATCCTAACATCCATACCATTCTCAACGTTTTCTTTAAAAAATTTAAACTTATCAAATTCTTCTGATTTCTCTTTTAACAAAGTAACCAGGTTATTCTATTGTAATCATCTATAAGCAACATAAATTACCTTTCACCTTGTTGGCTCCTTATCCTTGTAGGTCCGCATAGATCATTGTCTCCAATGGTATTGACACAAAGCACTCATTGCTTTTGAAGATAGTATTTGTTTTCTTTCCCATCAACATTATTTGCACAATGTGTTTGTAGGCTTGGAAATATTAGGCATACCCCTTACTGCATGAGAGGAACTGATATTTACCAAGTTGTCAAAATTGATATGTCCCATTCTATTATGCCAGAACCAACTTTCATTGATTTGAGCTAATAAGCATATTCTTTCATTAGCCTCCTTTAGATGATATACATTACAATTTTTCCTTGTTCCTTCAACAAAAATCCTTCCAAACCCTTCCTTTCTAATTTCACATCCATTAGCATGAAAGGTAAGATTGTAACCCTTGTTGCACATTTGACTAACACTCAGGAGGTTATGTTTCAAACCTCTTGTTGGCCTCCTACAATGATCATAATAACTAAGCCTTTACAACCATGATTCAAAGATCGGACATCTAATTTGAATAGCCATTTCAATCATCATGAAGGTGCATTTAACTTGTCAACCTAGGGACATGAACTTGAAATGGGTCAGTATAGTATGTGCACTAGGAACTCAGAGTAGTCATTTCATTCTATAGCTAACGAACACACAATACTGAAAGTAAATTGCTTGAAAAGGGATGAAACAAATGTTGAACATCAATCAACGACTATGCTAAGATGAAATGCATAACAAGAATAAAAATATAAGTAACAAACATGACACTACTCTGTCTTCTTTGGCTGCAAGAACAATCACAAAATGTAATTCTAGTGGCTACAGGAACATTCGATGCCAAAATTCTAACTAAGTACTAAACAACAAGTAATACTAAACTAATGCTAAACTAAGAAGATGAATTAATCACCAAGTGGGCCCCAAGTATCCTCTAAAACTAATAAAAATTTAGATGTTCAAACTCAAAAATTTATTTTTATTCATTGTGAATTATGAGTACAAAATTGTAATGTATCTGTATTACTAAAAACTGGAGAGTGCAAGTACAATATCAAATTGTGCAACCTCCTGAAGAAGGAGCATCAAATCATTATTTATACTAATAGCTAAATGAGATAGTCAACTCCACGACTAGGAGGATGCCATTTAGGGAAAATAGAGAAAATGGAGTGATGGCGGTTACACATGCATTTAATCTAGTAAAACATGTAGGTCCAAACATAGATTCAACTCAGTAGTAACGCCCATGCATGCTCGATCATTAAAGTCCACTAAAAGGGGGTTACATTCAGTTTCATGAGGAATCTTCTATCATTGGCTTCCTTTGTTGGACATTGTGGTGCATGCCTAGCTAGCAATGTCTTCCTCAACTTAGCATATTAAATTTGTATGGTAAAGTCAGTACGCATAATAACTACACATCTATAATCACCTTAAGGAACATTCATTAACCACATGCAAAATCAATATAGATAATCCACATAATATGCCAAATGTCATTAAAGCTTGCAGAGATAGGATTAAGTCCAATGTCAATGGTTTGAGGGAAATATTATGAAAATACCAATATTTAACATTAAATTCCATGACATCTACCAACAAATAAACTATAAATTCTACTCAAAATTAGAGCAAAAACTAGGCTCATCACTCCCCCCAACCTAACGTTTTGTTGGTCCTCTAGTAGGGGAAGGGTTGTTCTTCTTCTTGTCAAAGCTTTGAAATTTGCAACTGATAGTTGTCCAACATCAGTGGCTGCAGTGCGTGAATCGAGATCCCAATAGAATCCTCCCACTCTGTCAAATCTATTCCATCTTTGCTTTTCTGAAGCAATGTCATACTGGTAGAATTTGAAGTTTGGTAGGGGCCACATGAGCATGGGTGGCTAAAAATTCAGGGGAAGCCAAGATCGCCCCTATGTTCTCCCAATCTGAATATACCTATCAATCCTCTTTAGTGTTGCATCATAATTATGGATGGAATGAGGCTCAACCCACTTCAGCTCATCAGTTAGACTATTCCATCTTCTCATAGTTTCCTCCTTTTGATGTTTTCTTTACCTCATACTCACTGTAAAATGCCTCAATCCAAAGCATAATCCTATTTCCATAACTAGGTCTGAGAAGCATTATGTTCCATTCTCTGCAAATATCCCTTGGGTTGCTTGATTTAGCTCTAACAAGCAGAGGAATACCAGACTCTAATTTCTTATAAGCTCCATGTTGTTGTCCCCAACTAATCTCATTTTGTACCCAAGACATAAATTCCCTCAATTGGACATCCCCAACATACAACAATGACTTCCAATCATGGTCTTGAGTTACAACAAAATTATGCAAATAAAACTCACACAAAAAAAAATTCATTTTAGGGGAGGCAATCCTATAAGCATTGAAAAATTCAAAGGGGGTGTCAATAGAAGGATTCAAACTTGAGGAAATCCTTAACAACTTAAAAGAGAGATACTTCTCTTTCAGGAGCAAAGAAAAGACCCTTGGAGGGGTCCTACATTCCAAAATATGTGGTGCCAAAGATGCCATATCATCCACCCTCTACTTCAGGGTGGAAATTTCCGCATCTTTATCTTCAATCTCCTCATCCTTCTTTTGAATTTCCCTCTTCAATTTCCATTTTTCCTTTTTCCATTCTTCCTCCCTTTGTATTTCTTCCCATAAATTGAAAATTATTGCATGTACTGTAAAATTAGGAGGATTATGAATTTATACCAATCTTTTTGTCGATGGCAGCTCCTCATATGGCACTATCTGCATGGACTCAGGATGTCCAATTATCTCTAGCTACAAGGGTGTTGTTTCTTCTTTTGCTTCTTGTTGTAGGGACTCTCGTTCTTATTCTTGTTGTGGTTGCAAGAACTCCTGCTCTAGTTCTGGTTGTTGTTGTAGGATGTCTTTGGTTATTACATTTATTGCTGC
Source organism: Sequoia sempervirens (assembly GCA_007258455.2). NCBI lineage: Eukaryota > Viridiplantae > Streptophyta > Pinopsida > Cupressales > Cupressaceae > Sequoia > Sequoia sempervirens. The sequence goes on along the minus strand of VDFB02321489.1, from coordinate 10,067 downwards.
CCCTAAATCAATCAGAGCATTCTTTACTTGGACCTCGTTTATAACAACTCCTACCACAGGGCTGCCTGGGTCATTATACTTGGGAATAGTCACTTTTCCCAGCATGATGTTAGCTAGTTGTCCCACCACATGAACTATAGTTGGGTCCTTTTTTCCTACCTGGCTGCTTAAGACATGCCTCCTTGATTGCCTTTTTCGTAGATTGGAATATCCGTTATGGCCTAAAATAGAGGTATTTGGACACATGTGCTTCAGCTGATCCAAGATATCAAAATTTGTATCCTCCTTTTCTTCCTTCTTCTTGGTATCTTCCAATCTTTGAGGAAATGGTGGCTCTTGTTCAGTCTGCTTGACTTGGACTGGCTTAGGATATTCATGTACACTAGGTTGAATGGGATCATTCAGATGCTCCTCTTCCTCTTCCACAAGAAGCTTAGTGATAATGGGCTTGGAAGGGGCTAGTAGGGTAGTACTTGAACACAAGTGGATATCACTTACACTCACAACATATGTAGGGAATTGATTTGAATCAGCAAAATATGTAGGTTGTTGTTGTGGTTTGTTATTTGGATTGTGTGTGGGTTGAGCTAGTAGTTGAGTAGGTTTAGGTGCATTTGAGATTGGATTAGCAGGTGGAGGCATTATAGCAGGCTGCTGGGGTTGAGAAGGTGGCTACATGTAGTTGGTTGTCTCAGTAGGCCATTGTTGTCCTCATTTCCATTGATTCTTTTGCTTCCAATTTGCTGGAGGTGGCTTCCAATTCCCTTGAAATTGCTGCCAATTCCCCTGAGGTTGCTACCACTAGGCTGGAGAACTCTAATGACTAGGTCAAGCATTTGGAGGGTTACTCCAAGGATGTGGTGGATATCCTCCATAACTAGGTGGATATTGGGACTGCCATTGGTTACCAGATGAATAGGAATTGAAATATGGCCTAGCATAGGATAGTGGATCCAATGGAATACCTTGTCTTGGAGCCCAAGACTTCCTTTGTGTAACATAGTAGACTTGGTCTTCTTCAATTTGGATTGGTTTGAACTCAAGTGGAACTTGCTTGCTCTCAAGATTAGCTACCATCTTACATCTATAGTCCTTCTTTTTTCTGTAGTGGTGGAAATACTCTATCAACATTGTCTTTTCCTCCTCTTTCTTCTTCTTGGCCTGAAGTGTATCTAGCTAAGTAGTTAGAATATTGATAATGTCTTGCTTGAGGTTTTTTAGCAAATGAGTAATCTCCATTCTTGAGACTCCACTGGTAGTTGACTTACCCATGGAAGATTGGTAGGCTCTCCCTTTCTTTGAAGCTGCCCTAGATTATTTCTCACATATTTTCTTGACATCTTCCCAAGGAACTTGGGAGATATCTCCTCCTCCCATGAGGTCCAAGCCATCAATGCAACTGTCATTGATTCCTCTCAGGAAAAGCAACTATTGTGTCTTCATTAAGTGTATGGTGTTGAGATTTTTGTAGGAAAAACAAAAACCTTGCAATGTAATCTTCCAGGCTCTCATCTTCCTTTTGCTGCATCTTGAAAATGTCATCTCCTCTCATGTCACTACCTCTGCAATATTCCTTGTATTTCTCAAGGAATTTTTTCTTCATGTCTTCCCAAGTTTCCATAGTATCTTTGCCTAGGCTCATGAACCATCTTAATGCAACTTCTTTCAAAGGGGTAGGAAATAGCTTAAGCCTATGGGAATACGTAGTATAATCATAACTCTTGTAGAGTATGTCAAATTCAAATAAAAAGGTATTTAGATCTCCTGTGAAAAGTCCATAAAACTTTGGGAGTGCTGAGGAAAGAATGTTCTTGATTTTTTCAACTTCATTCTAATGGGCAATGGGGAAAGGAAAAGTTGGTTGGTTAGGTATATTCCTATTTGCATCACCCATGCCTGCTTGATGTGGTTCCAAAGAAAAGGGGTTCTCAAACTGATTTTGATCTTCAGAGGAGACTTCAAAACTAGTCAGATTAGGATATGCATCAGCAAAGGGGTGTGGATCTTCTTCTTCTTCTGGTAGGTTCTAATAATCAACTAGCTAGAATGGATTAGGATTGTTAGGAAGGAATCTCCCATAAGAATTCCTTCTCCTTCGCCTATGCATGTAGTATCACTCACTATTAGTTAGCTTAGACAAATAATTGGTAAAGAATAAGGGGGTCATTACTTCCTAAATGAGGATATACTAAGAAAAACTTCCAGAAACACTACAACAAGAAAAACTACCAATGACTCCAAAAGACTTCCTAGTTTTTAGCCATCCTGAACAACGACACCAAAAATGTTGGCCTCCTACAATGATCTTAATAACTAAGCCTTTACAACCATGATTCAGAGATTGGACATCTAAAATAAATAGCCATTTCAATAATCATGAAGGTGCATTTAACTTGTCAACCCAGGGATGTGAACTTGAAATGGGCCAGCACAGTATGTGCACTAGGAACTCAGAGTATCCATTTCATTCTATAGCTAAGGAATACACAATACTGAAAGTAAATTGCTTGAAAAGGGATGAAACAAATGTTGAACATTAGTCAATGGCTATGCTAAGCTGAAATGCATTATAGGAATAAAAATATGAGTAACAAATATGACACTACTCTGTCTGCTTTGGCTACAGGAATAGTCACAGAATGGAATTCTAGTGGTTGCAGGAACAGTCGATGCCAAACTTCTAACTAAGTACTAAACAACAAGTAATACTAAACTAAGAAGAAAAATTACTCACCAAGTAGGCCCCCTTGGATAAATATCCTCTAAAACTAATAAAAACTTAGATGCTTGAACTCAAAACTTTATTTTTATTCACTGTGAATCATGAGTACAAAAGAGTAATGTATTTGCATTACTAAAAACTAGAGACTGCAAGTACAATATCAAATTGTGCAACCTCTTGAAGAAGGAACACCAGATCATTATTTATACTAACAGCTAAACGAGGCAGTCAAATCCATGACTGGGAGGATGCCATTTAGGGAAAATAGAGAAAATGGAGTGATGGCGGTTGCACATGCATGGAATCTGGTCTGACATGCAGGTCTAAATGCAGATTTTGCTCAATAGTAAATCTCATGCATGCTTGATCATTAAAGTCCGCTACAAGGCAGTTAGATTCAGTTGCATGAAGAATCTTCTACCATCGGTCTTGTTTGACTTAGAGTGATTCCTTTGCTGGACATTATGGTGCATGCCCAACTGGTGGTGTCTTCCTCAACTTAGCATATTAAATCTGCATGGTAAAGTCAATATGCATAATAACTGCACATCTATAACCACCTTAAGGAACATTCATTAACCACATGCAAAATCAATATAGATAATCCACATAATATTCCAAATGTCATTAAAGCTTGCAGAGATAGGATTAAGTCCAATGTTAATGGTTTGAGGGAAACATAATGAAAATACCAACATTTAACATTAAATTCCATGACATCTACCAGCAAATAAGCTATAGATTCTACCCAAAATCGGACCAAAAACTAGGCTCATCACCTCTAACATAAATGAAATCTTCATTTTTATTCTTTCTATCAATTCTTATATCACCTTTTCCATAGATTTGTGTTGACTTGTCAGCACCAAACTTAACAGTTCCACCATTAACCTTCTTGAGAGTAATGAACTTGCATTTGTCACTAGTCATGTGATGAGAACATCCATTGTCAATCACCCAAGCATTAGCTTCTTCTTTTGTGTGAAAGGTAGTCCATACCACCATTTATCTTTTATTTACCCTACTATTCTATAAGGTACAATACCTTTTACACTCTCCAATGATGTTCTATTTTCCTTCCAAAACCATGAATAATTTTTTATGATTTGAATCATTATGTTCATCTTTAGAGGAACAAATCCTCTCCTTAGAATACAATCCTCTTTTTATTTTCTCTCTTTTATCATCATCAATGGATTCTTTATAGGGAAATTTAGATGCAAAATGACCTATTCTTCCATAATTGAAATACTTAAATGGTAGCTTACCTTTGTATTTTCTAGTGCCCCTTTTTAATATCCTCACAAATTTTGCTTCAACCTCATCAAGGTATTCATTTTTATCAACAAATTCATCTTCAATCTTTTTGTTGGATTTGAATGCAACTTCCTTCTTTCGAACATCTTTATCAAATTCACTCATCTCAAAGGCAGTAAGAGTACCATGCATTTCATCTATTGAATACTAATCAAAGTCTTTAGACTCTTCATTGGTAGACAACATGTGCCAAAAATGGATCTCCAAAATAAAAAACATACACCAACAAAAAAAGCTTCAGGAATACATGATCTCCCCCTTTAAACATTATCTCCCCCTATACCTTCACCAAAATTTCTATCCAATTCTTCTCAATTCTTCTCCCCCTTTGACATCAAGGAAAAAGGGTGTGCCGAAAAAACATATGTAAGCTCTAAAACAACTAAAAAACAACTAAAATGAATTGACTCCTCCTTATGGAACTATCCTAACAAATTTTGGATCCAAATATATGTACAAAGATAAAATAAAAGCAATTCAAACAATGAAAATAGTATACAAGGTGAAATATGCTCACCCGAAGGAGGAGGTTCCTTCAAGCTCATCAAGGATTGCTTTCCATGTAGATTTCCCTTCATTCCATATCTTCTTAGCATTAGTAAGCAACTTGTACATAGATTCCAGTTCTACTAAGCTCTCCTCTCCCTCTTTCGGAGTACTTGGATTTGAATTTATCTTCTAAATATTTTTTGCATCAAAAAGGGCACTTGACATTGGAATGTTCTTGGTATTCACCAAGTCCCCAAGCTATCCAAATCTCCTTATTATATCCTCTTTCTACTGTTGAAGAGTGAAAAAATTTCTTTGTAGATCTGTAATGGAAGTCCAAGAGATCTAATCTCTATCTTGTGCAAGGTCAAAAGTATTAGATGCATTAGACATTTGTGACTCAATTGAGTCCATTAAGTCCTTAATTCCTTGAGTGGAATCTGACCACCTCATTCAATACAAAAATAAGGTTCTAGCCTCATCTACACACTCCTTCACTTCCTTCAAACATTCCTTTACTTTTCCATGTGTAGATGCACATTTGTCCTACAATTCAAGTAACCTATTCTATGCAAATCTTGATTCAACTTCTTTCTGAATCTGATCCTTTAGACCAAAGGAATACTCCTTGAGAGAATCAACTAGAAAATTTAAAATTTCAATGGGTGATGATGACTTTTCAATTATGGCACCAAGGGTAGAATCCTGTAGAGACTTGATTGCATCATTAATTAACCCAACCCCCTTCTAATGAGTCTCCATGATCTCCTTTCTTCTAGAGGCATGGAATACATATTTGAGCTCCAACTTTTGAATAGGTGAGATCTTATTCAAATCTACACTATCTTGATGCAACGAGAGCTGAATCAACTAGGGAGGGATGGTTGTTTGGAACCTCATCTATCTTCTAAAAAGACCCTTAAGTGCATTACCAGAGGATTCTCTAGATGGCTTCGCTAGCTGCATAGTCTTTTTAGACTCTTCTTCATTCTTTCCAACTTTGGTCTCTTCTATATTCTTCTCTTTCTCTTCTTTTTTTCTTCTTTGTTGGAGGTATATTCCTTTTTCTTTTCTTTATCTTCATTCTCCTTTTTATCCTCATCATCTTTTTTTTTATCATCTTCTTCTTTTTCCCCTTTTCCTTCTTCTCCATTTTGATTGTTCTCATTTTCATTTCCTATCTCCTCATTCTATTTGTTAGCCTCATCATCAACATTATTTTCTTTTTCCTTTTCTTTCTCTTGTTTTGTACTCTGCTTTTCATTGTTTACACTAATGGCATCTTCATTATCTTCTGGAGGACCAAATTTTTTGAAGGAGCATTTGTATCATCAACCACATTCCCTAAAATATTAAAAGATGGAATTTCTTTTGTAGTATGATCATTTACTTCTTTTGAAACTTCTTTAAAAAGAGGAAAATTAGTAATTGGAGGAATATTTTCCTCTGCATCAGTAACCTTATCTTTACCAAGCTCCTTTTCTTGAGTTGTACTAGATGATGAAGCAACAATCATCCTAAATTTCTCTGCTATATCTCTCACTACATTCACTATTTCTTGTTTTAGCTTTTCTGCCTTGTCCTTTTCACTAGCCATAAGTATGGTAACTCTCTGTTTCACTCTGAATTGTTTAGTATATACCTTGATGAGTTACATTTTGTCATCCATTTTAGTTATAATTCACCTAGTTTTGTGTCCACATTAAGCTTATCTTTTTTCCCTTTCTCCCTTAAGTTGCCATGATATTTGTGAAAGATTCAAGTTAATTGATATGAATAAAGGGATGCAAAACATTTTGTAATTAACCACTCTTAAGTACTAATTTTAGTGGATATTGTGAACATGGGTGTTTGGAGGTTGAAGGAATGTGTAATGGAGACTGCCTGGAGGATTTCACAGTCCCTTTTTGTTATTGTCTTCTAGTTTCTATTAATTGATGGTCTGGTACTTATATTGTTTAGGAGGTTTTGGAATGTTTGGAAAATAGTAGGTCGTAGGCCACATTACTATTTTCCTAAAATTGATTGAGTAATTTTGGTTAAACATTTGTAATCGGTGGATATGTATATTTTAGTATTCTGTATTAAGACTTATATATATGCTCTCTTTTGAGTGTGAAAAAAATCTTAAGTTTTTATTCAGGAGTTAAAATTAATATAAGACTATTGAAGTGTTGAATCTATGTATGATATAAACGTTCTCCATTCAACCAGTTGGGAGAAAGGGCCCTCTCCTTACCAATGTTTGGATTTCCTTTTTTGTTATTGTGTGTGAGGTATCATTTATACTTGCTCATTGATTTCATATGTTTGTGATTTAATTAAAGATTATTAATCCCTCATATATGTTATTGAGTTAATTTCAATTGGCATGGCTATATTTGTTAAAGTGTGAAGTAATTTCTACTTGAGAAAAATTGTTAATGCTTGGTGTAAGTACAGACCGCAAGGACGACACATATCAATGAACTAGTGAAGTGCATTCAATTCTCAAAACATTGGAGTAATTTTCCCAACTTTACCAAACCTCGCCACTAGGATACACAAGTCTTGTTTCTTGAGTTGTTCAACTCCTATCGCCTCCACTATTTCAACACATATTTAGCATTATATTCTTTTTTCATTGTTGATAATGTTTGTTGTTAATTTTTTAAAGTATTTTGAGACATTAATTCAGGAGTGTGTATCCTAAGGTATTGAGTTTAAGTCATTAAAGTCTAATTAAGAATTCTAAAGTATATGTGTTGGAATGAAATAGGAAGGTAGTGATTAAGATAGGATTTCATTCATTTGCAATTTGAGAAGTGTTCTTTGAATTCTAGATTAGAAAGGTGTGATTTAATTGAATTTCTAGATGCATCCATTCCCCCTTGGTTCATTAGTTTTGGCCCTTAGGTAGATTTTCGCAACACCCTTCACAAGTTTATGACTCCCAAATTGAAAATTAGAGGATAACTAAGGAAATTACCATAAAATACCCAAAGACCAACCTAAATACATGTACCAACTTGATAAGGTCATGAGAGCAATTCGTCTTCAATATCAATCCACAGTTTAATCCAATCATACCTCAAGAAAGGTAGCCTTGTCATCCTTAGGTAAGGAGGACCGGATTTCATTCAAGGCATCAGTTTTAATCTTGTTCTCAACTTTAATAGCTTCATGTCTTCTTTTTATCAAAGCTTTCCACACAACACTAGGCACCTTCTTCTTTATGTTATCCATATTTTAATATAAAATAATAATGTATTGAATGATGGCTTCTATTATTGTTTTATTGTCTTCCTCATCTACTTCAACATACAATTTAGTAGTTCCTTCTAATAGACCATCATTCTCTAACATGTTAGTAACCAAAGCCTCTAACTTCATTGGTAAGCGATCTCTTACCGGAGAAGATTTTGTCTTCTTCTTTTCAGGATTTGAAGTGCCTTCCTCTGATTTCTTCTCCTTTTTCTTCTCCTTTTCTATCTCCTCTTCTTCAGAGGTGTCCACAATATTGATCTTTGGCTTCTTTGTTTCAATGCTAGCCTCTTGTGAGGAACCTTCACCACTTGCAGAGACATTGCTTCTTCTTTTCCTTTTTAGTTGTTCTTCTTCTTCCAATCCAAACTCGATTTCTTCTTCTACAAAAGCACTCAAATTTCTCTCTCTAGATGCTCTTTGTTTCTTTCTCCTTCCAAAGGTAGCAGGGGGTGCCACCAGAGGTACATTTTTCCTTTTGGTAGTCTAGGTGCTGGGTCCAAAGGCTGGAGTTTCTTCTTTTGATATCTGAGCACTGGGCTTCACCTTTTTCCTTTAGCAGTAGTAGAGCCAAAGGATTTTGGAAATGTAGAGGCATGGGTGGAAGTTGTTCTTCCAGATATTCATGGTCTAGAGGACTCACCAGCTGCTTTGGCATCCCTTTTTGCTGAAATTTCCCTTAACCTGTCTACTTCACCTTTTGAAAGTCCATGTAACACAAAGTATTGATTCACTTGTTTTGTTACTCTTTTGTTCCTTGTAGGTGTTGATGTCTCCAAGTGCACCTCAGTTGACTTTTTCTCATATGTGTTATGTCTTGGAAAGGATGGGTCCTTAGGACCCTTCAATAATAATTCCACATATCCTTAAACATCATTCTTTGAAACTTCATAACCGAGAGGCTCAATCCATATTTTCCTAGGTTCAACTGCCTCTATTATGTATTCATCTATAGAAACAAGAAAAGTGATCTCATTTGCATACTTCTCTACTAGATTCCTAGCAATCCTATCTCTATCGTGCATATTGTTTTGAAATACTACAAAGAATGCAACCAATCCATTATCTTGAGCCTTATAATCACCATTGTTGTGCATGTAGTAAAAAATATGATGACCCACTAGTCTATTTCTATCCCAAATCATGTCTCTTCTTCTAGGTAGCTCCCTCAAAAAGTAGAATAGAAAACATACAATCAAGGTTCCAAATTTAAATGCATATTTCTTTTTGCCCGGTTTGATTTAGATTCTCCAAAAGTAGCTGCTGAAGCAAATCACATAAATCATAGTCCTTCCCATTCACCACCATATCATAAGCAACATAAATTATAGTTGTAGATACTGAATTAACCCTGTTGGTGAAATAAATCTTATGACCTATCATAATTGAAACATACTTTGCAATAGGGTTGATGATAGGCTTTGTTGTCAATTCTCTTCTATCATAGGTTGTGATAGTTAACTCCATAACCACTTCATTTTTCATAGATTTGAGTAGCGCACTAACTCATTTGACTGCAAAATCCAACAAAAATGTCCGACGAAATATGTATAATTTGATGTATCGTCGGGTGCTTGTAAAATTTGATGTGTAATTTTCAATTTTTTGAAAGTTTATCCCCGACGTTCATCAAAATTTTGACAAACCTGAGTTTCGTCAAAATGTTGACTATCAGTTTCGTCAAAATTTCAACAAACATGAAAAATAGAAAAAAATCAAATTGTGGCCAACATAAAGAAAAGTGAGTTTGCGCCTGATTTATTGCGACAGTGTTTTGCTCTACTTGAGACAATTTGTGGAGAACTAAGGATGATTTTCTTGGGAAAATTCAAAAAAAAATCAAGAATATATTGCCAAGTTGAGGGTAGTCATTTTTCTTTTTGCAGAATTCAGTTGTGAAGTCAAATTTGTATTTCCAGGTTTGAAAATCATATTTTAAAGCAACATCTCATCAGATTTCATTTTTAGAGGTTTAGGATTTTGAGAATTTCATGTGCAGATTTTGTTGTGTGGAATCACCCTAAGATCACAACCAAGGAACATATTCTTGTGAATGTAATTATGTGATCCATAACTCTATTGGTCATGTGGAAAAGTTGTGCTATAACAAATATAGGATGCATCATGTGTGACCCAAGTTTAATGTGGCTATGTTGTGATAGAAATGGAGGCACTCATATAATGCAGTTAATTCAGGTTGTATAATGTAGGTGTCAATCATCATTGGGTGCATTCAAGTTGTCTCAAGTTTACTTAGTTAGAGGATGTAATTTATAGCATGATCGAAGAGTGATTA